>JALBYZ010000016.1:0-108159 GCA_038050575.1 Globisporangium mamillatum | reverse complement strand
TTGTTTGTGACACTAGGACCCTTATACGCGTATCCGCATGCTGCGAGTTCCCACTCGTTTGTGCGATCATCCAGGATCACCATCGCCCACCCGCAGCTGGTGAAAGGTGGGCTTTTCTGCAATCAAGAATATGAGACCGTCACTCACCTCCGCTTCGGCTTCAGTTGCTTGAATGCTTATTTAAGCAACCTTCAAGCGACTTAGTTTACATTTCCCGTTAGCAACCCACAGTTTTTAATCGTGTTGCGTTTTCGCGCGGATTTTTATTTTTCAAAAACGGCAGCCTCATTCAACATTCAACAGCAGCACACAGAACGAGATGATGGCAAAGCGGCGCACCAGCGTGTCGGGCAGCGGCGCGGACGGCGGCAGCGTGGTGGCGGGGCGCTGCTTCGACCCGCTCTTCGAGTTCGACGCGCCGCAGCTGTTCGTGGACCTCACGCTGCCGCCCAAGTACCACACGCATTTCCCATCGAGCAGCAGCAGTACCAACAACAACAACAACAGTAATGGCTCATTGCCACCACACCCACACGATCCGTGGTTCGACCAGGTGCACGCGGCGCACAGCAAGCCGAGCTACGAGCTCGCACAGGAAGAGGCCGCGGTGCAGCAGAAGAGCCACAGTGGAGAGTATGGCGGTACGATCAATGCTAGTACCATCGGTAACAGCAGCAGTAGCAGCGGCGCAAGTGCTGGCAGCAGCAAGCACCGTCCCAGTGGGAGCAGTGCCAGCCACCGAGCGAAAGGCACTGCGCTCAACCAGAGCGCCGCGCTGGAGAAGGAGAACCGACTCGCAGGCCCGCAGCGGCGAGCGAACGTCGCACCAGCGCTTAGTACGCTGTCGACCGGTGAGGGTACTGGTGTCGGTGGCTTGAGTAACGGTGCAACTGTGAACGCAGGTGGAAGTGGCAGCAACAGCAACGTTCAGCATACTCGTGCGGCTCTTTCGAGCGGCTCATCGATGAGCGCGCTTGGGTCCATTGTGAGCGGGTAAGGCATGAGGCTTCTGTTGTATCAAGCGTATGGTGTGCGCATGCTGAGCCTAGCTCAACTGTGGATGTGTTTGTGTGTCCTCTTATTATGTGTGTAGACCACCGGCACGGCTTCGAAGGAAATCTGCTTTAGGGGGAACCAGTGGAGAGGGGCTTCCAACTGGAAGTGCTGCTCATCAGGAGCCTGCGAGCGTGGTGCGCGTGCGAGCGCTGATCAAGACCACGACAGCGCCAGTCGCCGCTGTGACGAGCGATCCTGTCGTGAGATCAAACGATTCATCAACGGACTCGTTCGCGTCGAGAAAGCGGATGCTGGCTGCCAGTGGATCTACGCATCATGGCCAGCAACGAGAACGGTCAGTTTCAGGTACGTCTGCGTCAAAGGCACGCGCTGCGCAGGCACGCGCTCGTTTCATGGCGCCTACTGCAAGCAGTCGGATGGCGGCAGCGGCAGCACAAAAGCAGACACAGGCGGGAACAGGAGGAGACGCTCTGAGAAACGGCAAGACGAAGAATGCGCCACGACGACCAGCAGCAACAACGACATTGTCCTTAGGAACAGCGGAGAACAGCGATCTGCACGACCTCCAGGCGCTGCTGGCGCGTCACAACAAGAAATTCAAAGCCACGCACACGTACCAGCCTCCGCAGCACTCGGTGCGTGATGTTCGCATGGTACGTACGATGCAATGTGACCCTCATTTTGGATTGTGACTGGTGTCCAGGGCCTCACAGCTGTCTGGTCGTTTTTGTTTGTGTGTGCAGTGGGAGAAGAAGACCCAGCAGTCGTACTATACCTTGTCGACTGAAGACCGCGTCAAGGCCAACAGCGAGATCGCGCAACTGGTCAAGGCGAAGGCAGAGCTAAACAGCTAACTCGCGAGTTGGCAGCAAAATATATGATGATGAAATATTGACAACACTAACGGGGTTGTGACTACTTACTTGTCTAGGGGTCGAATGTGTCTTCTCTACTATCTGTATGCCTATCAGTCTCCAGATCGTCGTCCGATCCTCACAGTCTCCTTCCTTCTACGTGTCGAGCATGCAGAGCATCGCGCAGCCGCGTCGGATCCAGTGGTCAGGGCTCTTGTTCGTCGGGATGTCCAGACCGACGACAAAATTCGTTGAGTGACCTGTTGTGGAGAGTGTGCCTGCACGGATCGACGTCTTGTATAGCGGACATTCGTACACGTCGGCGGGCTTGTACTCCTCGCGCCTCATGGGCTTGAGCCAGATGACCGGCATGCGGTCGAAGAGCTCATTCGGGATCGACTCGGCGATCATCATGGCTTTACGGTCGTAGCGCGCGCCTTCCATGAACAGTCCGTAGATGTATACGCCGAAGGGCGGTGCTACCTGGTACGCCTCGCGGTCTTTCGCCATCGTCTCGCACGACACCACGAGCGCGTCGATCGCGATCTGCCGCTCGCGCGAGAACGACTGCTTCACGGCGGTCATGAACCCCTGCGGGAAGAAGAACCCCGAGAGCCAGAACGCCAGTGGAGGGCCGTTGACGAGCCACTCGTTCGTGAACGCGATGCGCGCGAAGAAGTCCTCGATCCAGGACGCCAGGGGCTTCAGGCACGGGTATCCGGCTTCCTCCCACTCCTTTGGGATCTGTTGGATCAGAAAGCCGTTGTACATCTTCTCGAGCGCGCCGGACATGACAACCAGTCCTTTGATCGCGCGCTTGAGCATCTCCAACGTGTTCTTCATCACGCGGATGAGGAAGTTGAAGCGGATCATCTCCTGCGACAAGAACACGCCGAGCGAGTTCCGAGACCCGCCCGCCGCCTCTTTGAACGTCGACGCGTGCGCCTTGTTCTCGTAGAACAAATCGGGCATGCGCTCCTGGATCGACACGACCATCTCCATCACGATGCTGTCGTTGCTCTGCGCGGCCGCACCGCCTCCGCTGTCGCCCCCACCACCTCCGAGCATGCGTAGGATCGTGCCGAGCAGTTGGCTCGTCTCTTTCTGCTGGAACGTGATGTCGGCGTTTGCGTGGAGTCCAAAGATGTCTGGCGCATCGGCGGTCGGCAGTGCGCTCACGTATTCGCGCAGCGACGCAAGACTTCCCTCGGGCGGCGCAAAGTACATGTCCGAGGACGTGAATCGGTACGCGTCGTCCATCACCTCTTTGCAAAACAGTTTGCGCATGATGCTCGAGTTCGTGCGCTTGTCCCAGCGATCCGTGATGCGGCCGCCGTAGGACACGTCGGCGACCATGACGTTGAGCGTTACGTACGGCACGATGTCCTGCTCTTCCAGATACAGTCGCACCTGCTGCATGCCCGTTTTCAGGTCGCTGTTCATCCACTCGTAGGGAATGTTCCACCCGACCGCGCCGAACTTGCGGCGCTCGAGGCACACGGCGTTGTAGAACGCGAGGGCGAATACGAGCTTCTTGAACTCGCGCGGCTTGGTGCAGCCTTCGTAATCAGACTCCTTCATGTCTAGGAAGGTTCGGCCCAAGTTCGCCTTGATGCCCTTCGGAGGTTCGTTCGTGATCTTGATGCCGTTCTGAAGAATCGGCACGGGGAAACGAGAGCTCGGCATACTCGTGAGCCACAGTCGGAACTCCTGGTGCATCTCTTCGCTCTGAGATTGCTCGAGGATCTGCTCGAGTCTCCCGAGCCACGAGACCGCGAGATGGCAGTTCTGCAGACAAACCCAGTCGCCCGTCTCCTTCGACTGCTTCATCAGCGCTTCTGCGATCGGCCCCTGGCCCTGTCCGAGCGAGATGATCTTGAGTCCCGAACCTTCTTTGCCTTCCTGCTTGGCGAGCTCCAGTAGGTAGTCGTTGATGTCCGCGCCAGGAGAGAGCACGAAGATCAGCGGCGTCTCCGGTTTCGAGTCGCGGTAGCAGCCATTGAGGTCGAACGGGGGCGACTCGGTGAAGAACCTGCCGAGCTGTCGTCCGACAAACTCGCGCGTACCGAACACGAGCATCTCTTCGCGGAACACACGCAGCACGAGCAGGCGCTGGAAGTTCGTGAGCTTCGACTCCCAGGGCTGCGGCAACGGCTCAGCGTGGGGCAGATCTGAGAGCACCATGGCTTTCTTCCAGCCGTCTGACTGGCTGATCACCGATTCTGCCAGGTGGTTGAACGCCGGCGAGATCTCTTTCAGCCCCAGCAACACTTTCCATACGCGCTCCGAGAGCCACGGCGGCCGCGTGAGTCCGCTGGCGTTTGCGAGTGCGCTCTGGGCAGCGGGGCTGCGCTTGTCACCCACCAGGTAGAAGTTCCACTCGCTCGCGTTGATTGCGCCGCGCTGCAGGAGGATGCTCGACGCCACCATGAACGCGTACACGATCTTGTCTTTCTCGAACAGGCCGCGACAGACGTTCACAAACATGGACACGGTGATGTCGTCCGTTAGAATGTCAAGGCGCTCTTCGAGAACTTCGGATTTTGTCGAGTTCTCGAGTCGCATCACAAACAGTTTCTGGTAAAACTGCAGCGAGTACTGGTACATTGGGTCCACGAGCGCGAGGCTCGCGATCGCAAAGTAGATGATCGAGCCGCGGATAGCCACGCATCGATACCCCTCACGCGTCTGATCGATCTCTAACGACGTGGTCTCAGCCTCTGCCATGCGCGTTTTGATCGCCGAGGACGTCACTTTGCTGTGCGCGAGCGTGTCGATGAGCTCTTCGTCGTCCAGGATGTTGCCCTGCGAGTTCTCGAGCATGTACAGGATTTTGTCCTCGATTTCCTTGAGCTGCTTCTTGTCCGCGGCGATGTTCACCGTGAGCTCGTTCTTCTTCTGCTCCAGGTCGGGGCGCTCGCTGCGCACGACGTCCACGAGCAGCTGGTCCTCAAGTCCCGTGCGCGTGACCGTGAAGTTGATGATCGTCACTTTGATGCAGATCTCGGGCATATAGTGCGGATTCGCGAGCTTCGTGGTGATGTAGAAGCGGAAGTTCTCGCTGTACGGCACGTCGCTGTCGCCCAAGTGCAGCAGGAACTGGCCGCCGCGCTTGAAGACCTGCTTGAGCAGCACGGGCTCGAGCGACGGATCGAGGTCTTCTTCGACGTTCTCCAGCAGCACGGGGGCACCGTACCGAATCGCGTTCTCGAGCGTGCGCAAGAAATCCTTCTGCGTGAGCTTGATGATCTGAAGCGAGTTGGCGGCCTTGTACATATTTTTGATCCACTTGTTCGCCTGGCCCTGGGGGTCGATCATGAGCGGCCAGCGTCGGCCCATGGTCGTGAACAGACCATTCTCGATCGAAAACGTGTCGGCCGGGAGCCCCATGATGTTCCACTCGCGCACGACCACGGGGTCTGCGAGCACGCGCTGGAACGAGAAGCTGCTGTCCACTGGCAGTCCGCTTTCCTTACAGAAGCGGATCCACTTCATCTGCAGTTCGTGACGGAACTCGGCCGTAAACGGCCCCAGGTACGCGATGCAGCCAGCGGACAGGATCATGTCGCCGACGAGGTTCACCATGTCGACCGCGAGGTTCTCGGCACACTCCTTCCATCTCCCCTGCTCTTCACCGAGCGAATCGATGAGCCGCTCGGCGCGCATGAGCTGCGCCTGGGTCTTCTGAGTCTGCTTCTCGAGGTCGATCTTCTTCTGTTGCGCGTTCTCGAGCGTGCGCTTGAGGTCTGCGACTTTCTTCAGCACTTCGTTCAGCCCCGACTGCTTGACCTCGAGCTGCTGCTGCTCCTTCTCAAGCCGCTCCTCGGCCTGCCGCAGGTTCTCCTTCTTCGGCGCGATGTTCTTCGCCACTGTGTCGTACGTGTACATGGCGCGTACCCACATGCAGAGCGACGTGGCGGCCGTGGAGATGCTGCTGAGCGTCTCGGGCGTGAACTCTTCGTCGACCATGAATTTTTGCAGCGCGCGAATGGTCTTGGGCGGGATGTTGTCCTTGTCGAACTCCTTGAGCTTGTCGAGGAACTTCATGTCGTTAAGCAGCTTCTTGGCCTCGTTCCACTCCTGCTTGGAGCCAAAGAGCAGGCAGACCGCGTTCATGGTCACGCCGACAAGCCGTGGCGGGTTCGTGAACGTCTTGAGCACCGTGATATCGTCCTTCTTGAGCTGTGAGAGCGCCTTGATGGACGCAAAGTACGCCGGCATGGCTTCGTCCAGGTCCTTCTGGCAATCGTCTTTGATCGCCTTGACTTCCTCGGCGATCTTGTTGGCCGCCTCGACGTCGCCCTGGATGAACTGCTGCTGCTTGTCCGCCTCCGCCTGGTCCTTCGCGACCTGCACGAGCAGCACGGACGTGTCTTCCTGGGCCTTGACGAGCACGGGCTGCAGGTCCGTGAGTGATTTCTTCAGGTTGCCGACGATCTCTTCGGTCTCCGTGAGCTTCTTGAGTCCACCACGGTACCGCGCCTCTTTTGCGCGCACCAGGTGCCGGTGGTTGCGCAGCATATCCACGTAGAGCTTGATCAGCTCGAGATAGCTCGTCGGTGTGGTGTAGTTGTGGCGCTTGAGCTGGTTGTAGAACTTGGCCGTGGCTTCTTCAACACTACGGTGGATCGTGACCGCCATCTTGCAGAGCGTGTCGACATTGTTCTCAATGCCGAGCTCCTCCGCACTTCCCGCGAAGAAGCGCTTCGCGACCGAGTTGAGCGCGTCCTCAGGCCACGCGTTGAACCAGTCGATCGTGCAGCAGTTCACAAGCGACGGGAACATGCGGCACCGGTTCCTGAAGCCCGCGCCGATGGGGGAGACGGCGAGTACCACGTGCAGGTTCTCGCGCACGAGCGTCACGTAGTACTGCAAGATGTCTTCGCGTGTCACTTTGCCCACTTGCTGTGCTAATGGCCGCACCATGCCGACGATCTTCTCGATCTCGTCGCTCGCGTACAGATTCGGCACCTCGCCCGTGTTGAGCACGTTGTTGATGTCCTCCAAGAACGATTCGTGCACGATCTGCGCATCAGAAAACAAAAACACCACGGGTTTGTTCTCGGCGCCCGCGGTCATGAGCACTTTCTTGAGGTCTTCGTGGAACTCGTTCGCCCCGTAGCCGCGCGTGATCTCGATCGAGAAGCACTTGTAGTCGGCCATGAACGCCGCAAGGCGGGTCAAGCTCTGGCGTCCTGAGCCGCCGACCCCGACCAGCAGCGCGTTGCCTCTTGGCTGACGAAGCACACGGCAGATCCGCGAGATGTGGTGCACGGCGTCGTTGAAGAACACCAGGTGCATCTGACTCGGGAACGTGATGTTGTACTCCTCCAGGTACTCCATGAGCAGCGCGTTCAGGCGTCTTAGGTCCTCCACGGGGCGGTACGACTTGTTCTCGCGCGTCAGGTAGTCGCCGTATAGAAGATGTTCGAAGGATTCTGGCGGCCATGAGATCTTAACGTGCTCCTGGATCAGCTCCGAGCACGCGCGGTTGAACCAGAGCCGGTCGTCCAAGTCCACAAGCCGGTCACGGAACACGCGCGCTTCCTCATGAAGCCAGACCTTGAGCAGCCCCTCTTCGTTCGGCGCGCTGTCCTTGCGAATCATGAGCACGCCCTGGAAGACCTTGGACAGATCTCGCAGGTTAAACGTGTAGTGTGACTTGGATGGTGTGGGCAGCATCTCGAGCTCCACGCGCTGGTACAGCTGCACCGATGCGTTCACGATCGGATTCGCCATCTGCACGACCAGAGGGAGCTCGGCGGTGAGGAATCCACCCAGGATGGACGAGAAAATGCGCTTCATCGCTTCGCCAGACAGGTTGGGGATCCAAACCATGTGGAAATGGCGCAGCAGCCGCGGCGACACTTCGCTGCGACCGCCCCCGGGTGGCGCGCACGCCGCGGTGAACACGACGTCCTTGATGTTCTTGAAGAACATCTTGGACGTGTCGTAGAAACCACCCTGATCGATGATCTGGCGCAGCAGCTCGTTCGGGGGCTGCGCGCCGTAAATCTCGAGCGCAGGCATGTTGAGGTCGTCGACAAAGAAGAGCATGCGCTTGCCCGTCGGAGGACCCAACAGGTTCTTGCGCTTCTTCTCAAGCTTGAGCTCAAACTGCTCGTACAGGTTCCTCGGTTTCGTCTGCGCCGAGTAGCTCATGGTCGCGGAGATGCAGCCGTCGGTCTTGGCCATGTCGTCTAAAAAAGTCTGGATGATCACCGATTTGCCCACGCCTGTCTCGCCACTGTAGAGCACGTGGTGGTCCGTGAGCAGCAGCTTCTCGAGCACGTACCGGAAGCGCGTGGTGTCCTGCGTGGGCACGACCATACTGAAGTAGGACGCCCCCGGCTGGAACGTGAACCGCGGGGTCTTCTCGACCCAGGAGACCCACTGGCCCGTGGCTTCGTCGATCACGACTTCGTAGACATTGTCGACAATCTTGACGCTGTTGTTGCCGTCGCCATCGATCAGAGAACGGAACTGGCCCATGCAGAAGTCGTTGAACTTTGGTCGCGACGCGTCATCGATATTCGCGCCGACAGACCACGTCACGGAGAATACGAAATACATCCTTAGCAATGCCGAGAGATCTGTGACGTTGCTCCCAGTCTGTGCGGCGCCGTTGGTCAAGCAGGACGCAAGCAGGTTGAGACAACCAGTCATGAGGTTGGCGTTGTTGCTCGCGATCTTCTCGCGGCAGTGATCGCGCACGAACGCGATCGCGATCGGCACGTGGGTCTCGATGAGCAAGAGCAGCATCGCGCAAAGCTCGGGTGACGACAGGATCTTCTCGAGCGTCGTGACTTTCCACGTGCGTGCCAGCGACGTCATCCCCACGTGCACCTGCTCCATGTACACCATGCCGCAGCGGCTCACGGTCGCCGGGGATGCGACTCGCAAATCCTGCACCTCAAACATCATGTGCAGCGTGTGCGGAAGCTTGATGCGCTCGCTGTTGGACAGGCAGAGCGTCTTGTTGTCGTCCAGCACGGTGTTCATGTTCTCGATCCAGACGGCGTCCACGGGGCCGTCAAATATCACCCAATTTCGATTCTCCGACTCGGCCGCTTCCTGTACACACTGCCGCACCAACTTCGGCACGAGTCCGTCGGTCCATTCGTTTGTCAACAGGTTGAATTCACCATAGAGCTGACCTGCTGAGATCGACTTGGGGTTGAGGATCAACCGGTGAACTTCCTTGTAGTACCCATCGCGGTCCACGACGCCATCTTCAAAGAGCTGTGTGAGCGCGCGAGAGAGCACGTAGCAGTTGGTGCTCTTGCCGGAGCCAGCCTCACCGACGAGCATCATGCCGTGGCGCACCAGCTGCGTCTCGTGGACCTGGATCGCCTTGGCGATAAAAGAAGGCACTTGCTGCAGGTTGAGCGCGTCCAGTTGCTTCTCGATCGCCTTTTGCAGCAGCCCATAGTCAACAAAAGGGACGACGACACCCGGGAAGAGATCGGCGATGATGCCGCGAAAGAGCGGCAGGTCCTGCTCGAGGAACTTGGGCACGTTACTGTCGCGCATCGCGCGGATGAGCAGCAGGTCCTCGTGCATCTCGGGCTCTTTCCGCTTGAGCTGGCCCGCGGCGACGAGCACGGACTTGACGGCGCGCATGCCAAAGTCGTAGTGGTCCTGCTTGGAGAGCTGCTCGCTCGACAGCGAGTAGAGCTGCGTCATCTTGTGCGAGAGCGGCAGCGCGTTCGCAAAGCCTTCCGAGAAGAGCACGATCTCGGCGATGAGGCGATAGTCCGGCACCATCATCGCCACGGGACGGAACAGCGCCTTCAGGTTATCCGGGAGCTCCGTTCTTCCGGCGTAGCCTGGGTTCATGGTGATGAACACGCCGAAGCCCGTGTTGAGCCGGACCATCTTGCCTTCGAATTCAAACTGGTCGACGTCAGCGATGATCGCCTGCTGGATGCAGAGCACCTGCTGCGCGATGACCGAGAGCACCTCGATATCAATGCGGTTGAACTCGTCAAAGCACGCCCAGGCGCCGGCCTGCGCTAGTCCCGAGAAGAACCGCCCCATGATCTTGTAGTCGAGTCCGTCGGAGCAATTGAAGACCACGCACTGCACGGCCAGCGCCTTGGCGAGGTCCTTGGTCGTCTCGGTCTTTCCTGTACCGGCGGGGCCAGCGGGGGCTCCACCAAGTCGCAAATGGAGCGCGCCAGTCAGCGTCATGTAGCAGATATCCGTGAGCGGCGTGATCACCAGACGCGGCGAGTTGCCTAGGTACTCGTAGCCGTAGATGAAGCGCGTGTTAGTCTGTCGCGCGACAAAGTTCTTGACGTCGTCCTCCCAGTAGTAGCGCAGCTGCCGGGTCCACTCAAAGTCGCTCAGTGCCGACACTTTGCTCTCTTCGAGCGACCGCACGACGTCGCGCGCATGCACGTCGATGGTGATCACAGCGCCCATGAGGATGCGCTGCAGCTTGGAGAGCGAGCCGCGCACGAGCTGCACCATGCCGTCGATCTGCTTGAGACTGAACTGCAAAAAGCCGCTGATCGCGTTCGGGTCGTTGCCGTTCTCGACCTGGAAGATCGCCTCCGTGACGTTCCGCGTCCAGAAGACCTGGTCCACGAGGATGATTACCTGCGCCGAGTACCCAAAGAGCCACTGCTTGCGGTCGATCGCATCCTCTATTGGGTAGTTCGTGAGCGCCTTCACGCCGTCCTCGTAGAGACTCGCGCGCATGGCCTTCTCGACTTCAACAAGCCAGGTTTCAACTGGTCCGGCAGCGGTGACCAGAGCTGGGAACTCGACGATCTCACCCTCGCCACTGATCATGGCATTCACGATGTTGCTCGCGACACCAGGTTTGACCCTCGCGGTCTCGTCGAAGCGGATGCTCTTCATCGCGTCAAAGCACTTGCCCAGGTGCGGCTGCACGGCCCGCGGGTCGCGTGTCTGCGAGAGGATCTCCAAGAGCTCGTCGTTCGACAGGAAATAAAACCGCGGGAAGCCCATGCGCTTGGTCTCCAGGTAGTCCTCGAGCGACTTCTGGATCTCTTCGAGGATCTGGTTCGACATGCGGAACTGGTCGAGCAGGTCTGAGCCGCTCTCGACCGACTGGATCACGCTCGGGTCGATGTTCGTGCGCATCATCACGTTCTTCCAGTTCTTGTCCACGAGGGCGAACTTTTGCGCCTCCACGGGCAGCTGTTTCTGGATGTCCTCGGCGCAGAAGATCGTCTCGAGGTACATCCAGCTGCGCTGACAGGTGATCCACTCGTCCAGTGTGTCTGAGAGCAGCGAGAGGCGCTTGTTCCAGCGCTCGACCTCATCCTTGACACCCACAATGAAGCGCGAGCCCATCATCGTCTGCAGCGTCACCTGGTTATCCTCTAGGAGCGTCAGGATGTCCTCGAGACTGCCTAGGATGAACACATCTTTTTGCTCGCGGTGGCTGATGCACGTGAATGCCATCTGGTCCCAGCCGTACTTGATCTTCATGAGCGACGCCTCGATCTGCGCTTCAGCCGAGGCCGTCGACGACACCTCGCCGATCAGGTCCTTCATGTCCAGCACGTCGTACGCGATGAGGTTCTCCAGCGTGAACATGATCCCCGGGTACCACGGCTGCCGCAAAGCCTTGAAGATCTTTTCCCAGTGACGGTCTTTCATCGCCGGGTTCCCGAGCTCGAGGATCGTCGGCATCTTGAGCTTGAACTCGGCTGTGCGGTCCTTGAACACCGCCGTGACGTCATTGCTGAGCTTCTTGTGCAACGCGTAGGCGTCCTTGAACGCGACTGCGATCTCCTTGGAGAGATCCTCGACGTTCACGTCGATAAACGAGTTTGTGAGCGCGTCGTGGTAGGTTGCGTTCCACTTCTCGACCGACGTCCAGAGCGATTCGACCGTGCCAAAGAACTCCTGCGTGGCCTGCAGGTTGAGGTACTTGAACGTCGGCTGGTTGAAGAGCACCTGGTACTCGGTGTACTGCTTGGACAGCTCGTCCAGCTGCATGAGACGCTGTTTGGTCGCGTCCAGCTCGTTCTTGACTAGCGTCGGGTCTTCAAACTGCTCCGGGTCGATGAAGAGCCCCGTTTGCAGCTGGCTGTTGAGCTGTAGCACCTGCTCGTCCAGGCGCTGGATGTTGGCCTCCAGTTGCTGGGTCATCTCACCAATGCGGCTCTGCACAAAGCCGTCCACGGCGTCGGTCTCCTCCTTGTAGCTCTCCTGGACGCTCCGCAGATCGTCGAGCTGCACCATGTCCTCCGAGGAGATGCGCACACCGTAGTTGCCTAGCAGGCGATAGAGCTCGTCGACGACGTTCGTGTTCTTCGAGAGCGCTTTCTGCTTCTGCTTGAGAGACTGGATGCGCTCAACGTGACTCGCAAACTCCTTGAGGTGCTGCGGACGCTGCAGCAAAGCCTGGATGCGCTGCTTGTACTCGATGAGCTGGTTCTTGCACTTCGCGCGCGCGAGGTCCTTCACGAGCCCTTTCATCGAGTCGAGCTTGGCGGTAGTCATAGGGATCAGCGTCTGCTTGAGCTTGCGGCTCTCCACGTGGAGGATGCCGATCGTCTGGCCGGCGCGCATCTTCTCGAGTTCTTTCTCCCACGTGCTGATTTGAAGCATGTCGGTCTTGAGCGTCGCGACCGTGTGCGACCGCTGCGAGTACTCGTCAAAGTCCCACATTTTGTCGTACTCGTAGATCGGCCGCACGTTGTCAAAGATTTTGACGTACTCGGCCGCTTCGCTGTAGTCCGTGATGATCTTCGCCACGAGCTCCTTGCGGATCTGCTGAAAGTCGACGCTCGTGCTGATCGTGGCGCCGACATGCGGCGCGTCCGCGATCACGTTCGCGACGTACGGCGCAAACGGACGCAGGTACAACACCCGCGAGACCGAGTTGACGGTGCTGACAATGTCGTCCGTCATGGACACAACAATGTGCTGGATCTGCTCGCTGGTCGGTGCGAAGATCGTGCAGTCCTCGCCAAAGAAGATGGTGGTTTCAAAGAGCCCGGTCTTCCGGGGAACCTTGTTGAGCTCCTGGAGGAAGTCGCGGCAACTCTGGATCGCCAGCACGACGAAGCTCTCGACAGCCACGTAGTCAATCAGTCGGATCAGGTCCGAGATCATCGATGCCTCCTCGGCCGCGCGCTTAAAGAGCTTGCGGCGCTGCTGCTGCTCAGACTTGACCGCGACGATCGATTTGGTCTTCTCTTGCGCGCCGCCGCCGCTCGTGCCGAACTGAACGTTGTCCGAGAGGAAGTCCTCCTGTGGGTCCGACACTTTGGTCAGGTTCTTCACGTCGATGCACACTTTCTGCACGATCGCCTGCAGCTTCTCGATGCACGTCTCGAACTGTTTGGACGCCTCGGCACGCTTGGTCGCCTGGTACTCGACGAACGCCGCGCTCTCATAGGTCTTTTGCGCGCGCAGATCCAGCAGCACGACGCTCAGCACTTCGGTGCTCATCACTCTCTTCACCTGCAGCAGCGGTGTACAGAAGCTCTCTTTCGCCAGGTACAGCTTGGCTTTGAGCTTCTTGCGCTGCCGGCAGTAGAGCTTGAAGCGCACGTTGGCCCACCAGAGCGAGAACGACTTGTTCACGAGGTAGTACTTGAAGAACCGGAAGGACGTGAGCACGTTGAAGAGCGTGGACTGGCGCATCCACTCAGCGAGCGCGATGAACTCGGACGGGTTCCCGGGGCTCATATGCACGAGGCCGCTGGACGACATGGTGAAGTGCTCACTCTCGATATCGCCCTGGGCCACGACCACGAGGTCATATGGGCGGAACTTGATGCCCGTGTGCGCGCGATTGAGGTGCACGAACTTGATCTCGCTGTCCGAGCCGTTGCGCGCGAAGAAGGCAATCGCGTCCTCACCGGTCTTGAGGAAATTGGTCGCGGTGGACGCTGCTGCTTGGGCGGCGTCGTCCGCCGTCGCGATGTTCGAGGTCTGCGTCGCGGGGTCGTGATGCTCCATGAACAGGATTGGTGGCTGAGAGTGAGACGCGGTGCGGCTGTCCTGGTTGGCGCTCTTCTGGTACTCGTGCGTTCTAGCGCCGTGTGAATCTACCCCAGTGTCGTCGTCGTCATAGGCGTCGCCGTGGAAGCCCAGAGGGGGCTGGAGCAGGGACTCGCGCAGGAACTTTCTCGGAGATGCCTCGCGCTTGGGCTTCTCGACCGATGAGGACTTCCCGAATGACGCGCTGAGGCTCTCACCCTTCGACCCGATGGGTGAACCTGTAGCTATAGCCCCTGAATGCTTTGTGCGAGGACTACTCGCTGTGGTTATGGTGGTCGTGCGACTGAAGCCACGCTTGGAGTCTTTCTTCTTCTCGGGACTGCTGAGCGTGCCGGGGAAGACCGGGATCTTCTTGGGCGACGTGTACTCGCCCGCGCTCGTGAACGTGAACTTGTGCGACTGGCCTGAAGCACCAGTAGATTCAGAGGCAGCACCATGAACCGAACCTTTGAGATGCGGCGACTGCGACAACAGAAGAGACCCGCTGACATGCGCATGCGCGGCTGGACTCGCCGGCAGCGGTCGATTGGACGCCAGCGTCGAGCCAAAGCCCGTGCCGCCGTCAAACTCGAACGTCTGGTCGACCGAGAGCTCGTAGACCAAGTGGCCTGCCGCTGCTGCTGCTGAGCCTGCATCCCGGTCTTTCTTCAGAGCACGTGGCGGCGGCTTCCTGCCATGCGGAGATGCGTCCATTTGGGCCCAGGCACTAGCACCAGCTCCAAGAAGATGATGGTGCCCAAAGGACTAGCCCAAGCGCAATGGGGATGATGATGATAGGGAGCAACGAGTGCTTGAAGTTTGTGTATGAAGCCCCCAACCAGTTGCGCAGACGAAAAGACGAAGAGGCGGGAACATAGCCTCGAGAATGAAAGAAACTGCTATGCCAACAATGTTGGTGGCGAAAGGTCGTGATGACGGATGGTCTGCTCAGCAAAGGATACCCCCAAAGCTCACACTCACTCGCTGATATGTAGCAGAGATCCCATGTATTCATTCATTCATTGACGCAGCAAGCCAGACAGCGAAGAGAAAAGAAACCAGATGACAGACAGCACGCACAGCTCCAGATTACCAATACCCACACTCCCGAGGTCTCCAAAGTCCTACTCCGTCGTCACAAACCTCGCTTCAGCCATCGCCGTGAGCAGGCCCCGCTTGGCGCGTTCGAACGCCTGAAGCACTGGTTTCTCCCAACACACAAACACCAGTTTCGCGCCAAAGTCGCGCTCCAGCACCAGGTCACGAACTGCAAGTAGCGCGATCTCCGCCGCGCTTTCGACGGGAAATTGCAGCCTCCCGGTCGAGATCGACGCGATCGCCGCGCAGGTCACGGCCGTGTTGTCGTCGATCGCCAGGAGCGCGTTCCGATACGTTTGGTAAAGCAGCGCCTCGCTGCCTGCGATGTTCCCAGGTGGACCCACACAGTGCACGAGCAAGCTCACACCCGCCTTGAAGCCCGGAGTGCAGAGAACCTGTCCGCATGCCATGAACGACCGCTCGATGCGCTGGCGCTTGATCGACGCGTCCATTTGCGGCCCCGCTCGCTTGTGGACGCGTCCTGCGACGCCCACGCCAGGATTGCGGAGGCAGCCGGACGCGGGGAACACGAGGCAGTCAATCGGTTGGCTGTCACCGATGCTTTTGATCGTGCCGAGGTCGCCCTCGACCACCATAATGTTCTCCTCGAGGTGTAGCAGCTGACTGCGCAGACTCACGTACTCGGCGAGCGCTCGGCACCCGAACACAGGGATCGTGCGCTTCACTAGGATATCCAGCTTGGTCGATCCCTCTTCTTTAGTGCGCTCACGTACCTGGTGGTATACAGTCGAACTGTTGGCGTCTGGCGCAATGCTTGTAACTTCGTGGATGCCACAGTGCTGCTCCAGCACGATCCGCCACCGGTTGTGGTCCTCCAGCACGTAGCCCAATACTTTGCTGAAACGCAGCACTGTGCTCAATGCCGCGATTGTGTGCGGGTCGAGAAAGCCCAGGAGCTCATCGCCGAGTTCGCAGTGGACGAGCAGCAGTTCTGTGAGCAAGCCATTTTCGTGGGTGGATAATGTCAACGGAGAGTTCTTGGCAGTTGAAGAAGCAGCTCCATTGGTGTCTCCTCCCCGTAGACTTTCGGTGGATGCACAGGACGCCTTGCGCCGCTTACTGGATGGCTTAGAGAACTGCAGCATCTTGACGCACGCTTTGGTCGTCTTGAGCGGAAGAAACCAACCGACCAACTGACATCAAAGCAAAGGAAGCGCTGGATTGCGACGTGATGGAGTGGGACCCGACGGGTTGGTTCAACTGGCAGATGCACCTAATAAGACCCACCTCGCTTCTGTCATATACTTGTTTCATATTGGCCTCACCTTTTCCTAACCAGTGCAGTGCATGCGCTGTAGATCAATACCTTACGCACCTGGTTGGCCGGATCAACGTCGCGCAAGCACCTTGACGGACAGCTACGGACAGCTATGGGCAGCTACGGACGGGATCGCGACCTACAGAGCATACCTACTCGAGCGCCATTTGCTTGATGGTCTTCGTCGCCTCGAGTTGCTGCAAGCTATACCATGAGATGCTCGTCATTCGCTCCTGTCTTCTTCCACCGCCAGATCCTCTTCCGTCCCTCTACGCCATCATCAATATATACTACCGTGACGAAACTCCACTCTACGTGTATCACCATCACCTTCATGCATCATCCTCATCATCACGACGAGTCCTGCGCGACCGTCAGCGCCTGGCGCTGCTCACGCTTCTCGCGGTTGAAGCGCGCGACGAACGACTCTTTCTTCCAGCGCAGTACCATCTTGGCGTCTTTCGCGCGCTCCACCATGCGCGCCTGCAGCTGCGATTCGAGTACTTGCTTCCAGTCCGTCGTGGCTTCCTATCACCAGCAAGCAAGCAATCGCGCAGGTGGACGTACGTACACACCCACCATTCACACAGTCAGAATATGCTACCGTACAATGCACGTAAGTGCTGCTAGTTGCATAACGTCACAAACCTCAGAGAACGTCTTCTCCCATTCGTCCAGACACATCGCGAGCAGTCTCTTGGCGACCTCTCTGTGTAGCATATCATAAAAAAAAGACAATAGTTTTCGTCCCCATGAGCTTCACACACACTCAGGCTGTAATGTGTGCATCCACACGCATATAGAGCATGTGTGTGTGCGTACGTGCGCGTATGCGTAACACAGCGCAACGTACCCGACCGAGTCCTCGTGCGTGTCGTCCTTGTTGAACTCGATGGCGTTCTCAAACATGAGCACCATGTCGCGTCGGTAGGCGTCAGGCGAGTCGTACGCGAGCATCTGGAGCTTGGTCCACATCGTGCTCAGGTCCATGGGTGACGCGACGATCTCCAGGTACGTCGGTAGGTTCATGGCTACGGGGTCCACGGGCTGCAGGAACGGCCACGCCAGCGAATGTGCCACCAGCCGCTCGTGGAAGTACACGCAGCGCGCGTGCAGCGACTCGTCCATCATATATTTATCGTCTTTCTCCTTTTTGCGAATTTGTTTCGCACAAGATTTGATTTGAACAACTCGATTACCGGTTACCCTCAAAACGCTACCATAAATAACTCTGAAATCTTAAATATTTGGCGTGTTGTTTATGGCTGAGATAGAATTGGATGCGCCGGAGCTGTCCGAGTCGGCTTGGGCAAACAAGAGTTTGTCTGGAAGTGTCCATTTAGTACTCTAGGTACGACCCACTGGCTAACCATTCAGATCTTGCGTGAGCTTGTCGAGTGAAGCGAAGTACCTACCCGTGTCGGACTCCGAGCAGATCAACGTCGCGATCGTCGCCTCTGTCGTCGGTTTCAAATTGCTTGAGTTGCTCATGTTGTCGTCAGACGAGGAGGATGACGATACATCACACAGCGGACTCTTGTTGCCGAACACGACGATGCTCTGGGTTCGACCGCTTTCGCTCAGTGATGTGGAATTCATCCACCCTGGTAGCAAACTTACACTCGAGCCTTCAAGGTGGAGCTCATGCAAATGTGCAACAAGGTTGTCGAACGGGATGCTACTGCCTTCATCAGAGGGGAGAAAGCTCAGGCGCTGAATCGGATTGTGTCCGAGGAATGACCGGCTGCAGGACGTGGACAGAATCTCGCTCAGCAACGCGTTCTCGATCAAGTTGCCTGCGAGCGACAGTACCCCACCGATCCTCTTCCTGGATAGAAAGCGAGGCACCTGCGTCAGTTTGCTGTGCTCGATGACGAAGTTCTGGAAGTATTGGGGCCAGAACGACTCGAAGCTCTCATCCGGTAGCGCCGTCAAATTGATCTGGTGCACTTTGAAGTCCGCCAGCGTCGACGGGAAGTGCATCGACAGCAAACCTCGCGGGAACTCGGTAAAGTCCACGCACATCATGAGCAGAATGACAAGCAGCGGGTGACGGTGGCCGGTCAAAGCTGCGTTGTCGCCCCAGTCTACGATCGTCGAATTGAAGACCACGAGGATGAGAAAACTCGAGAGCTCCTGGATCCGAGGTGGGACATGAAGCGCGGGACAATGGGCGAAGATGAGGCCTTGGACTTGGCCGAGGCTCACGTCGCTCAGTGCCAAGTCTATCTCTTGAAGTGTGCCCATGATGCCGCCACGCGACAGGCAGTTAATCTCAAAGACCGCACATGGATGCTTGGTCTACAGCCACGACCGCATACAGAGCTTACACCCGAGAGGCAAATTCTGCAGGCGAGCCGCGAAGACTGCGAAAATGTACACAGCCAGCACGAACCACCCGAAGATGGCAAAGATGACGTCGATATGCGTGAGCTTTGTGCCTCGCTACGCAACAAGCAACATCGTCTGGACGCGGCTCGGTTCGCTCTGTGTCACAATAAAGCTGGTCGATTTCCTTGACAGGGGTGACAGGGAACTCTTGCTTGACTTTGCACTGGTGAGCTGCTGAGGAGTGGGCGGCTGCTGCTGCTGGGGATGGCGCTCTTTGATCAGCGATTTGGTGGACTCCAGGACGAGGATCGTGCTGAATGCCGGGAAGCGAGACGACGCGAGCGCTTTCCACGAATTCACGAGCGCCTGCGCCATTCTCCACGGCCAGCACTGGGTCGGAGAAATTGGCTTTCTGAGGACGTACCCAGAAGCTAAAGATTAAGTACGGAATCGCGATCGTGAAGCATTGGTCGAAGAAGACATCAAACACGAGGCAGAGCAGTCACTTCATCGGTCCGTTCTGCTTCAAGACGAAGCGCAGTAAGGGCGTAGACCAGAAGCTCAGTACCAAGATTGCGATCGTTAAATTCTGGATGAACGGGTCGGCTATGTAGGAGCAGATATGGTACGCCTGGTACGACTGTGACGCGATGTCGATCACCTCCCGAATGTCGGATGCCACGTCAAAGCACTTGCTCCGCACACCGCCAGCCGCATAGACCAAGTAGCATGACCTCTTGAGCTTCTCCGTGAGCATGTTTCGACCGTTGTCTGTGGACGAATAGAGCGCTTCCCACGGCAATCCGAAGATCAGGCACCGTTCAAGAAGCGAGCGGAGAATCGCTCGTGCGCACGCGAAGACATGCCACGTGAACACGAACGCACTGGCGAGAATCATCGCCGTCAACACGTCAGCGCAAGTGGTCGCCAATTCCGAAATACTGCAGATACGAATTCATCCGCGGGTTTCCAATTGTCTGCTTGTAGATTATACATTCCTGGGCGTGCGCAGCCGCGATCAACGCATGCGTCACAAGGACGCAAAGCCAGAGGATACGGTAGACAACCGAAAAGAACACGACGCCGTCGTTCACTTTCTGGTCGCAAAAGCTGAGAAGTGCTGCATCAACACGCACGTGAGCTGATCCTTTGCTGCGAGTCGCCGACAGGGTTCAATCAGCTGCTGGTTCGAGCTCCACCACTTTGGCAGGCTTTACGGCTGCACTCTGACTCCCACCATGGAATTGAGTGATCCATCGGAAGCTCATCACTTCTGCACGCAGTCCAACGAGTTCAGCGAGTTTGTTGTGGGAAGAATCGCTGGTTTGCTGATCATGAGCTGAGCGCGTCGATGTTAGCTTAATCCACCCGTCGGACGTCATGGTGGTGGTGGCTGTCTGTTATCGGCCGTTCCATCACAGACCAGAAATACGTGAGCCGAATTAGAAACGCATTTTGTCTTCTCCTTATGACAAACTCTCGACAAACTTACAGCCAAGACGAAGACTCACTCACAACCACGTCACAACCACAGAGGACACGCTAATTGGAAAACGACAATCCTCAGATCAGTTGATGCACGTTATTTGTTAGGTGATCAAAGATCAATTCGTAATTCCCATTTACCGTTTGTTCGTGGCACACTTACGTACGTACACATTCCGCAAGAGGTTGCTCACCTTCTTTTTGCCTTGAACGTTCATTCCACTGCATTGCCTGCCTGTACGGTCGGTCATCCATTCCACTTCACTTTGGTTGCCATCGTGACTGTCGACGAGAGCCATTGCCATCACGAAATTTGTTCTGCTGCTGTGGTTGGTCACGATGCTCGTCGCGGCTGTGGCTGCGACGCTGCTTCTCGTCCTCATCCTTCGATCTTTTGCTGTGTGAGTTCGACGAGCGATGGTGGTGGTGGTGGTGGTGGTGGTGATGGTGGTCCTTGGATCGGGAGCGGTGGCGCGAGCTCGACGAGCGACGCGGCGAACGAGATCTTGACTGCGAAGATGATCTCGAGCGCGATCGACGGCGGCGGCTACGTTCACGACCGCGACTGCGCTTATTAGAGTGAACTGGTGAATGCGAGCGGGATCGCGAGCTGGAGCGGGAGCGAGAGCGTGACTGTGATCTCGATCGAGAGTGAGAGCGCGAACGCGAACGGGACGACGATCGAGAAACAGATCTCTTGCGCGAGCTTCGGTGTTTACGCTCGCGAGACAGCGAGCGGTGGCCATGTCGACTGCGCTCTTTGTGGTGATGACTAGACTCATGCTCGCGATCCCGTCGGTCGTGAGAAGACGAGCCTGAATGCTGCTGGTAACTGCTGCTGCCGCCATTGCGGTCATAGGATGAACGGCGTTCCAGCTCTGGCGTTGATTGTCCCCACCCGTTTCCACTCTGGCCAGCATTGTATGTTGTTGTTGCAGTCGGCGGCAGCGGAGGGGGGAGTGGGGGCACGAAAGATGCACCTGTTGGTGGATATCCTGGTCCTGGTGGGAGCGGCGGCGGAGGCTGGCCCTGGTGGTGGTGGTAAGAACCATTCCGCGAACCCGGGGGAAGCGGCGGTGGTGGGCGGGGGGACGAAGTGAACGGCTGCTGTTTATTCGCCGAGCTCCAGTGCTGTGGGGGGAGTCTTGGCAGTGGTGGAGGAGCTTTCTGAAACACTGTCGAGCCATTCAAATGTTCACTCGGAAGAAGTACCTTTTGCATCTGGGGCGGCGTCGCGGTTTCCTCTCCGTCCGACATTTCCATGGAGCTGTCCTCTGACCTGTGATCGGCAATCTTACCGAGCTCTGGTACCTTCGCAGGTGCTGCTCCCATCGTCAGATGTTGCCCTCCATTCGCTGCTGGCGCTGAGCCATTCGTTGATTGTACCCCGTTTTGGCGCCGTGCTTTCTGCTCCAGCGACTGGCGAATCTGGAAATCGCGCTCTCGTCGTCGGCGCAGCGCGTCGCTTCGAACTTTCTGCTCCGAAAGCCGACGTTTCACAAAACTCTGGATCGGCGGCGGGGCGAGCTCGTGCGCCGTCTCGCGAATCTTCTTCTCGATCTGGTACACGACCTCCTGCACTTCTACTCGCTCTTCCGCAGCCAGATCCACCACGCCAAAGAACGTGTTGAACTTCTTGGCAACCGCTAACAAGGTCTCGAGCACCACGTGCGGCGTGTTTTTCACCACCGCGTCTTTTCCTCGCATCGCCCACTGCAACGCACGCTCACGCTCGGATTCAATGGCGTTCCAGAGCTCCATCGTGTCTTCTTCTTTTGAGCCCGTCTCCACGCGCTTGAGCTTGCGTCGCAGCAGATCGTAATCTGGGAAATCTTCATATTTGAGCGACTGCAAGTACTTCATGATCGCAACCAAGTGCGACGCGCCAATGAGCCCTTCCACCAACAACGACGGGCACTTCTCCGTGTAGTACTCTTTCAGGTTCAGCACTGTCTGGCGGTTCTTCTTTTGCGCGTCTGTGGCCCACGGCAGTTCGCCGCGCATAAAGTCCATCACCAAGTAGAACCACGACCAGAGGTCATCCTTTGGACCAAGCTCCTGGCGCCTGTGCGAGCTTAGAGACGCATACATCGACGTGCCTCGGAACTCGGCCTGCGGGCGCGCAGGGATCACTTTTTTGTCCTCTCCGATATGCTGGCGCGACAGTCCGAAATCAATGATAAAGTACTTTCTGTAACACAAAATCACGTACAAACGCATTATGGCAAGGCAGAGTGAGTGAGTGACTGTCACCATACAGGAGCAGGAACACATTAGGTAGGTACATAGTTACACTACCGTTTTGCTGGGTTCGTCGAGTCCGCCATCGCAAAGTTGGACGCCTTGATGTCGCGATGCACGTATCCGTGCTTGTGGAACGCTTCTATACAATCTAACATCTGGATTCAGCCCACCCAAGAAGGTACCGTTAGGATTTGAATACTGCACTCCACACAAAGGCAAGCTGCAGTAGTCTGTATAAAGTACCTCGAGGCCGACGGATACGCATCTCGACAGCGGCACACCGTGGATCGCGTCGGGTGTGACGCGCAGCATCGACATGCTCTCCCCAAGCAGCTCCATGACCAGCACGGTGCTTTCGGCGTGCTTCCCATGGTAAAAGTACCGACACACATGGTCGCAGTCCTGTAGGCTCTTGAGGATCGAGCTTTCCCACTCGAGTACGGGCTTGAGCGAGCTCGGCGCTTCGACCTTCACTGCCACGCGCTTGTTGTCGTGCAACGAGAACGCCAAGTAGATCTGACTGAACGTGCCTTCACCGATTTTCTCCACAATCTTCCACTTTTCCGCGATCACTTCGCCCGCCTGCACAACACCATTGCATGCAAAAAGAGGTTAGTTTCGCTGCACACGGTGTCCAATACAATGAAGCCATCGTACCAGCAGGATGTTTTTGTTCAACGCCTCCATCTTTGCCTGTGTCTGTTGCTGCTGCTCGCACTGCGCACGCGAGCTCTGTGTGTATGTGTAATTGCGTCCTTCTCCGTCTCTCAGCTTCTCACTGCTTCAGTCCTGCAGCAAGCAAGCGTCGCGCAACAGCAACACTCCGCCAGTCAGGAATCTTTTCGGGTGCGGGTGGTCGCTGGCTGAACTTGCGGAAGCAGCAAGCGAGTGAGCGATTGCCTAGGTCTGTAGACGCAGTGGTCAAGTATGCGCGTGCAGTCAGTGCTTCTCCTATTGTCTTTCTGTGGCTTGGGGCCTGCGTGCGGCTGGGAAATGGCGGAGCGTCGACGACGGCAACTCACGCGGCGGCCTCTCTTGCTGCTGCTGGGGGGAACGAACTGCTTGCTCCAATCTGCCTGCCCGCCCACCCCAACCAAAAAGACCGCGCGGAAAAAACCATAAGCGCGCGCGCAGTACAGTACTGCTCAAGACACAAAGAAACAATTTAGTGAACAGCGTTTTGTGTTTACAACGCAAACTAAGCATTCAGCTTGGCTTTATTACAGCTGTAGTCTTTTGGCTTTACTTAACTACAAGAAAGTGTTGCGTTTGTATTTTGTCGAATGGGTGTATTTTAAAAGAAAATTATATCCAATTAAATCACACAAAGAGAAGGTTGAAGTCATCTTTTTAGCCAATCGCAGCCTCAGAATCAGATCTTTTCGCACTTTCCTGTGCAGCTTTGATCGCACATCATTCATCAACTTCATCCACAGGCAATGCAATGCAATCAACCGCCAGTCTCCGATTCCCGCCCAAGTGACCAAGCGACCAAGACGCGCGCGCACGAGTGGCTATAGACGAACTAGAAGAAGAAGAAGACGATCAGTCCCCATGAAGATGCGCTCCACTCTGTCGAGTCTCCTGGCGCTCGCCGCGCTCTGCTGCTTCAGCACAAGCAGCAGCAGTGGTGGTGGTGGCGCCGACGCGTCCATCATCTTCCCCGAATATGCCAAGGGCGGGCAGCTCTGGAAGACCATCCAGGCGCAAAACCAGATGCTCTTCCAGGTGGACGCTCCCGAGCTCTGGTTTACGCAGCAAGTCGACCATTTTACCTCTGCTAGTTCGAGCGATAAGGCGGCGGCGGCTGGAAACACGACGTACCAGCAGCGCTACTACGAAGTCAACACGTTCTGGAACAAGCCGAGCGGACCCGTAATCCTGTACATTGGCGGCGAAGGTGCGCTGACCAATGCCCCCGCGGGCTATGTGCAAGTGCTCGCACAGAAGTTTGGCGCAAAGGTATGCATTTGAATGGATTGATTATGAGGCGCTTATGGATGTGTGCATATCAAGTGTTGTCTTGCGAATATTAGTAAACGCGTGGCGATTTGTTTTGCGATTGTAGATCTTGGCTCTGGAGCACCGCTTCTATGGCAAGAGCATTCCAAATGGGAATCTCGAGACCGAGAACTACAAGTATCTGACGGTGCAGCAGGCGCTCGCGGACCTCAAGCACTTTAAGGAGTCGTACCAGAAGACGCTGCCGAACGCCAACAACAAGTGGATCGCGATCGGAGGCTCGTACCCAGGAGCACTCTCGGCGTGGTTCCGCATTGCGTACCCAGACACGACTGTCGCGTCCCTGTCGTCCTCGGGCGTTGTAGAGCCGGTGTACAAGTTCCACGAGTTTGATGAGCAAGTCGCGCTCTCTGCGGGCGAGAAGTGCGCGGACGTGCTCCGAAAGACGACTGCGGTGTTCGAGGAGCAGATCAAGAACGGCAACGCGACGCACGTGAAGGGGCTCTTGGGTGCGCAAGACCTCTGCGATGCAGACTTCCACTACATGATCGCCGACTCGGCGGCGATGGCAGTACAGTACGGTCACAAGAACGTCGTATGCGACTCCATGATCAGCGCGTACGAGAAGAAGCTGTCGCTCACGGAAGAGTTTGCGAAGTTTACGATTACGATGTACGGGAAGGAGTTCGGCAGCGGCTGCTTCTACGACACAAACTGCCTGATCAGCGACAAGACTCGTTGGAACGACGTGCGTTCGTGGAGATGGCAGAAGTGCTACCAGTTGGCGTATTTCCAGGTCGCTCCCAAGGAAAACAGTCTACGTTCGTCGATTGTGGACTTAGAATACCACGAGCAGCAGTGTCAGGCCGTATTTGGCGACGTCGTGAACCCGTCGAAGGGCGTGGCGGCGATTAAGAAGCTCTACGGCGGCAACAAGCCGCAGGGCCACAAGATCTTCTTCTCAAACGGCGGCGACGACCCGTGGCAGCGCGCGTCGGTGCTCAAGTCACTCTCTGAGGATGAAGTCGCGAACCTGGCGCAGTGCGACCTGTGCGGTCACTGCGGCGACCTGCGAGCGGACCCGAACGCCCCTGCGCCGCTGAAGAAGCAGCGTGAAGCGATCATGTTCTATCTGGAGAAGTGGTTGTCCGAGTCGGACGCTGTCGCTGTCGCTGAACTCCAGCAGCCAGTGGAGAGTGAAGCTGTTGTCGCGAAGCAGAGCAGTGTCATTCGCGACGGCTACCGCTCGACACCGCTCGTGCTTGTGCCGATCGTGTTTGCGTTCGTGGCGCTCGTCGTGATTCTTCACAAGGACATTGTGCGCGACTCGCCCTCGCAGTCTGGATATGAGCGACTCGTGGGCGTGTAAATCAGCGAGGTACTGTCTTCACATGTGAACAGCTACGATGAAGTCCACTTCAATGCGTTTCTTTAATCAGGTTTGGTGCAATAATTGCAAGTACGTTGCATTGAAGCAAAGGGGCTTTCAAATTGTGTGCGTAACGTTTTGTAAATATGTGTCTGGCGAGATACGTATCAAACAATCTCTACCGCTTGGTGATACATACTCTACTCACACCTGACTCTTGGCGTGCTGAGGTCGCACGGGCACAGACGCGCGGTTCATCTCCTTGTTCGAGATGTACGCGTAGGCCGCACCGCCCACGGTGACGATGCAGATGCCGAAGAGCTTCTGGTTGGTGATCACGTCGTGGTTGATGACGATCGAGAGCGTGATGACGAAGATCTGCTTCATGTTGCCGCAGACGCAGAGCGTCACGGGTGACGTCACCTTGTTCGCGTAGAAGCTCGTGACGTTGAGCAGGAAGCTGATGACGCCCGTGATAATGTACCACGTCGAGAGCGCTGGCAGGCGGTCCCAGTTATTCATGAGGATCTGCCACTCGCCCGACGCGACCATCGCGATGAGGCACCAGACAGCAGAGAGCGGCGCCTGATGCAGGATCAGGTCTACAGGGTGAAGCTTCAGGTCGCCGCTGAGGAACTTGTTCGAGAGCACGACCTTGAGTCCCGCGAAGAGCACGGCCGCGAGCGTGATGAGCAGCCCGAGGAACGTGCACGTCTTGTCGCCCGTGCACGCCAAGTAGACACCGCACGCGACCGGCACGAGACAGAGCTTGCGCTCCTTCGAGTATGACTTGCCCAGGATCAACATGCTCAGCCCCACGACGACGCCCGGCACGAGCGCACGCATCACCTGGTTGAATGTGATGGACACAAGCCCCAAGCTCCAGTTGCCCGTGATGATATTGCTCACGAAGATGAGCGAGAAGTAGACCATGAGCGACTGCTGGCCGGACTTGAGCGGCTTGCGCTCGATGCCGCGGTACGCGTAAATGTACAGGCACGCGCCGATTGTGTTGCAGATCATGTGCACGAACGTGAGCTGTTCAAGCATATCCATGAAAGGTTAGTAAGTAGATCAGCATATCTACACAGCGCACAATCAAGAAAGTACAAGAAAGACGCACCGTGACTGGGAGGCGGATGACGTTGAGCGCCTTCTTGTTCCAGAAGGTCACGCCGATGTTCTGGATGAACCACATGCTGAGCCAGAAGACCACGGTCTGTGGTGCGACGTAGCTCGTCTTCTGCGCCGCCGCTTTCGCCTCAGAGGACAACGATGACTCGCTCTCATATAGTTCTTTGTCTCGCACCGCCGGATTGGAGGAGTCGTTCACAATCAGCAACGTGCTCCGCTCGTTGGTGTGTTCGTCAGCGTCCATCTCGTTTTCGCCGCTGAGCTGCTTCTTGACCTTCATCGACGCCGCCGTCGCCTTCAGACTGCTGTTGTTGTTGTTGTTGTTCGTATCAACATCCATCACAACGTGCTCCAATCGGTGGTCGTTGGTGTCGAAGGACGCAGCCGCGGCCGCAGGTGCTGAGGCAAAGCCGCTGACGGACTGGCGCGCGCGCGGAGAAATGGAGTGCTGCTGCTGCATGTTGTCGCGTGTGAAGAGCGCGTGTAATGTTTGTGTGTGAGGAGGTTGGTGGATCTGTGAGGATACGAGCGGAGAGAGAGAGAGAGCGAGAGAGAGAAAGCTCACGGGATGCTGCTTGCTGCTGTTGGGGAGCTATATCAATAGCGAGCAAATGGAAGCGTGCGGGTCTGTCTTTTAATCTTCTGCGCTACGCACAATCGCGAATGCGAATGGAGCGGTCGTGCGTGGCCTGGAGGAGAGGAGAGCATATCTCTGGCCTGGTGGAGTTGGTAGTGGTGCTGGGGGTTTCGGGCGGTTGCGCCTGCTCTCTCTCCAAGACAAACAGACGCCGAACATGTTGCATGCGCGACTGACAGTGAGCGCCGCATTTGGGATCAGAAAGGTCGTTCGTTTCTATTACCCTTTTACAAATATTACCTTCGAAACTTTGTCAGTCGTGCAATAGATAGCAAATGGATTATCTTTAATACAGTCTTTGAAGTGTAATAAGGCATAATCTGTTATGAAAGGGAAATTTTTGATGACACTCATCTAAAGCCAATGTTAGTGATCGCTCCCCATCATCAACACCCGGCTTTGGCAGTCTGCATTTGGAAACTGATTTCTGAATGGTATAATTTTTTCGATATTTGTTGCACAATAAGGGGATGCGATCGGCAAAGAGAGCATGAAGCCAGCGCGTGGGACTCTGTCCAAACCAAATTGCTTTCCCAAAATGTGCAGAAGCTGTCACTCATCTAGCCTGTTGATAGTGACATACAGCTCTTTCAAATAGACAAATGAAAGTTCATTTCTTTTAATATACCTTCCTATACGGACTCTCGATGCCACATGCTGCGACAAAACTGCGTGGAGGATCTGAAATGATGGACGTGGAGCGGCCGAGAGCGAGCGATCGCCTCCGAACGACATGAAGGTGTTGAACCTCGTCTTGTTCTTCCACCAGGATGAGAAAGAAGCTCATGCATGCGGTTTGCTTCATCAACCTGATCAGAAGGAAGTGTTGATCCTGCTGTTCCCCAACGAAAATGCTCGGACTTCGTGAGCGAAGGAATACATGTAGTAGTAGATGAGGGGAATTCTTTAGATTTATATTTCGACCTTTGAGAGTGAAGCCACGTAAGCAACAAGCAAAGCCGTTTGCGCGGCATTAGATGGTGTTGTTGCAAGCACACCTTGCAACGCATTGGGGCTCTTCCATGACGATGCCTGGCCTTTTATTAAAATAATTGCTCGTTTGAAGCCACATGCAGCAAGGCACAAGCCAAAACGATGAGGTTATGGGCATTTTGTGGTGGTGTTGCACAGACACATTCTATCATTGGCTATAATGATTGCTCTTGATGCGTATTCATTGGATGAAAGCTACATGCCTAATGGACTTCTTACGTAATTTATCAAACACAAGCAGACTACATACGTAAATCGTAGACAACATACCGAATGGCTACATTCGATATATTTACTTTACTGTAGGGCCGCAAATGGACGCGTCGATCAAGCGCCAGCGCATCGAGCGGTCGTTCATGGCATGCGGACAGGTTCTCTGCACTCCGGGCTTCAAGGCGGGTGTGAGCTTGCTCGTGCACTGTGTGGGTCCACCTGGGAACATCGCAGGCAGCGAGGCGCTGCTTTACCAAACGTACCGGAACGCGCTCCTGGCGATCGACGACAACACGGCCGTGACCTGCGCGGCGATCGCGTCGATCTCGACCGGGAGGCTGCAGTTTCCTGTCGAAAGCGCGTAAGTGAGCTATAGGGGCTCTGTGTTCACTTCACAGATGAAACGCGTGATGCTAACTGAGGAATGCAACCTGTGGATTGGAGAAATACTTGCATCCACCTGAACAGAATCTGATAATTGTAGTCAAAACTGGTTTGTTTATAAATGCTACCTGACGTTCGCAGAATGGATGTGCTTGCTCCCCAGCCGTCTCATACTTTGGGCACGTAAAGCTTTCTGGAAAACTTGATCACGAGCGGCAGTGTGGTCTTGCGCATGATCTTCTCACGTCCAGCCGAGTTGTCGAGCCACTGAAGCAGCCCTGTGATCTGCTTCTCCGGCGTCTCGTAGTCCATTTTTGCGCTGAAGAGCTCGATCGCAACCCTCGCGAGCACCATGAAGAACGCCACTTTCTTGAGCGTCTCCGTATCCGTCGCGTGCGGGAACTTCTTGTGCATCGACAGGTACGCCTTGATGAAGCCCGAAACCTCCGAGTACAGGTGCTTGAGGCTTACGCGGTCCATGAACGACGGGATGATCTCAAAATCCATGGCAAAGTTGAGCAAGAGCTCAAAGCTGATGCCCAGTAGCTCGTCTCGCGCAAGAGTGTTCTGGTGGTAGTGGATCGCACTATAAAACTCACAGATCGTGCCCAGCGGCTTCTGCTCGCGAGCCAGGATACTGTGCATCTCCAGCATCGAGTACACGACCTCCTCGCGCTTGTGTGTGCGATTGCGTTCAGAAGTGAACAAATGGTGGCTCCGGGTATCGTCATCGCTGTCAGTCCCTGGAAGACGCTGCTCCTCGTTGCCGTGTCCGATATGAAGCGCCAAGCCATTGAGAATCGCTCGCATCACGGCAGAACACACGGAAGATGGTGAGCTCGCACCTTGACTCTCACAGAACGAGGCACCACCGCCCCCATTGATGGAATACATTGAGCTACTCCGTCGACCAGACGAATTGCTGAACGAAGAAGCCGGGTTTGTCATTGTCGCACTGTGTCCGCTCGTACTTGTGGCACACGCCTGCAACATACTGTTCGCACGCATGCGTCTCTGGATCGGATGCAAATACTCGGCGACGATCGTTTGCAGCACGCGCTTGACATCGAACCTCGGAAAGCGCTTCATACCCACGAGGGTCAGCACTTCGTTAAAGCTGTCTTGGTCGAAGTAGCGAAACCTCTTTGCTTCATTCGCCTGCGACGGAGGTGCAGCTTGTGCAAACGCGTAGTCTTTCCGCACCACCACTTTCCTGCGATTCTCCTGCGCCTGAGTAAGCACTTTTGAAAGAATCACATCCACGTCTGCAGTCACAATAGGAGTCTGGACGATCCCGCTCTCGAGGAAGAATCGCCGAACGGTTGCAATGTGCACACCGCTGCCATCCAAGGATGTGTCCATGAACTCGTAAATGGTCTTCAGGCTTGACTCTGCAGAGAAACCAAATGCACATTAAGAGGCTTAACAGGAAGAATCCATGTCTCGACAAGATTGAGGCACGTACCAATATCTTCACGCTCGATTGTCTCGGGGTCAGCGTTCGCGTCACTCGTCTCTAAACTGCCAAACATACTCGCTTTTCGTGGACTACCACGCCCGTAGGTGCTGGAGGACCGTGATGATGTGTCGATGGGTTGCACTGCAAATGGACTGCAAGTTGAGCTCCTGCGGGATTGATCTATGCCACCAGCTTGCTTTCCTGTGAACGACGCTGCAGCCCTCCCTCGTGTCGACGATCTCGATGGAGAGGACATGGATGAACGCCCAATCTCAGAGAAGACTCGAAGCTTTGGCGCGTCCACGTCTTCTTCTCGCATCAAGAGCGCCTCGATGCCTTCTCTTCTGCAATCATCAAGCTGTCGACAGAGCTCAATCTACAATTCCACCAAACACGTTTGTCAGCATTCATAAGCAGTTCGGTGATCCAATCTTGCAGACTTTGGACACAAACCTTTTCGAATCGAATTGTTTGCGCTTGAATGATTGCGTCGTCTCGTTCCAGCTCGATTTTCTCCTTCAGGTGTTTGATCTCCGAGGTCTTTTGCTGGTAGTCGACGCGCAGCTTCTCCTTGTGCATGAGCTCCCGCGACGCACTCGAGTTTTGCGAGTTGAGTGCTTTGATTTCTTTCGTCGCTTCGTGCAGTGCTATCGAGATCTTTTCAGATTGCGCGACCTCCGCATTGCGCAGCTCTCGTTCGACCTGGTACTTGCGAGTTGCTTCTGCGAGCGCTTCTTCGAGAGAACGCACTTGGTCTAGCACTTGCTGATGCGCTTCCATGTGGTTCTTGATCCGACTGTTCTGTAGATTCAGTAGCTTTGACTGCTCTTTCGCGCGTCGAGACACGATCTTGAAATTCTCGTTCAGGTTGTGATACTCCGCCTTGAGCGCTTTGATCTCTTCAGAGCTACTCCCGTAGAGTTCACGCCAGGTGTTGTTACTGCTGCTACTCCTGGTAGAACTGCCAGAGTGTCTACTTTGTTGGCCAGAACTGTTCTCCATCCCTCCAGATGTGGGATGGAAGCTTCGCATTGCATCGACGGGGTTAACCTGCTGCTGTTGTAGCTGATGATGGTGCTCGCGAGCCACATCAGTACTTGGAGAACGACTCTTTGCGCTTTTTCTCGATGCTGTAGTCGACAGAATCGACTCTACTGCGTGCTGTTCGACTGACTGAGCCCGTGGGAAATGGGGGCTGAAATGGTTTGGCGTCGTCAATATCTTCTGCGCACTCGCTGCATGAGAAGGATTGAACTTCTTATCAACGTCGTGGAGGAACTTCTCAAAGTACCCGCCAGCGTCCGAGTCCAACATCAGGTCGTCAAGAAACCGCGATGAATTGCTTTCCAGCAGAGCCAGATCCTGGACAGTGTTATTACACACAGAGTTGCCACGATTCAACTTGATGTCGTCGTCACCAAAGTCGTGAGCTTCTGCATACTCGTCATCAAGCGTATTGGGTGCTGCAGCCGGATTCGTCGTTTCCGTATCTGCTGTTCTTGCGGGCGAATAATGATGCAGCGTTTCCGCGATTGCAACGAGCGGGATTTCGCTCTCGCCATCTTCTCTCAGCACGTATCTATTGCTACTGCCATTGTCTAAGATTTGCTGCTGGTAGACCCCGAAATCACTCTCTGGTGGAGGAAGCAGACGATTGGCTTGGATCGACTGCGCTTCAGCTCTCAAAGTACTGTCAGTGACATTGTTTGGGTTTCTTGAATCGATCAAATACTGAAGGCGACCCGTGATATAGAGCATTTCACTCTGCTTCTTCTCCGCGCTCCGTATAGACTCGAGCTTTGCCTTTAACGCCTTCAAAGTCTGAGTGGTTCTGTAAGAGCACAAGCCATCACATTCACAAAAAGAGGCTTAGCCAAGCAATTGGTACTCTACACGACATCACGACTTACCCCGATTTTGTGCGATCATTGATCGACGGTGCCTTCAGAGTGTATTCGATAGTGTCGAACGTGATGGGGTCCGAGAGAAGCGCTTCGAGGAAATCGATGGCGTCAGTTGTCACGTCACCTTCGCCATCACTACAGTGATCCAAAGCTCCAAGCACGAGCTCCCAGATGCTCTTGGCGCACATCATCCGCTTCGCCTGTGCGTTGGACACAAAACAGTTAAGTGCCGCCAGTCCGTTGGTCTGTACTTGCTCGACTTGGTTGTGGACGCGCATCGTCTTGATCACGCTCTCGACAATTTCCTCCATCATCGAGAGAAACTCCTTCTCGGTAGGCATCGCGCTCTCGAGCTCCATGTTCAAGAAATAGATGAGATCAAGTGCGCTGGCACTCAATTGGGAGTCGTTCGGAAATCCTCGCAGCGCATCGAGGACGACGTACATCGTACCATAGCGCGTCATTTTCTCCTTGCAGTCTTCTTCGTAAACCATCAGCTGTAGGAACTTGCAGCCAAACACCTGCACATGCACGTCACGCGGGTGGTTCTTCATCAGCGAGAGGCAAAAAGGCATCGTTTCTGCGGCGTCGAGCGTTTGGCGGTTCTTGGCATCAAATGCCAGAGTCTGAAGCACTTGAATCATCGACCCAGCAGCAATCGTCGAGTCGCACTGGTCGCGCATCGATGCCACGAGTAACTCCACGAGCCCGTCGCGCACGAGAGCTTCGCGTTCGCGTTCTCCTCGACATCCGAGCTTCGCAATGACGCGGTTCACATACACGTAGACACCCTTGTCGTGTTTATCCACAGCGTTTACGCCCCAGTATTCGGGATCGCTAAGCACCGTGCGAATACAGGAGAGCAGCTTGACGAATGCTGGATCACCGACGCTCAAGTCCTGAGTGCGCAGTGTCGCCAGGAGCGTCTCGAGCGTTCTCCACAGCGCTTGTGCTTCCGCGACGAGCTCTTCTTTTAAGTGTACCCTCATAGACGATACTGCTGACTGGGAAGATGCCTCGACATCGTCGTTCGCCAATGCCCACAGCCTCTCCAAGATGCTGTCCATGGCGCCGCTGAATGACCCCGCACAGGGAAACAGGGAAGCTTTGACGTCGAGTGCTTGGACTGGAACTGAGCGAAGCAGACAAACCTGGAAATCAAAGCACGTGGATATTTTGAAGCACACCTGTGTCCTTTTTTGCCTTTCATATTAATAGCCGGGATTATCGCTCAGCTGCAGCCTGCACGAGTTTAGCACCACGGCCTGCAATCGACATGCAGAAGAACGGAAATCAGAGCAGGCGCCAGAAATGCTTGGAGAGAATGAGCATCTACTGTGGCTTGTGCAGGAAAATACGTGAAGCATTGAACACGCAAGTCTCACCTCTGTTGCCAAATCGTGGAGGCGCGTATCCTTCACTAGACTGCTCCATTTCATGAGTGACTTGACTAATATTACTTGGATTTACCGAACTTCTTCAAGATCATCTTGTTCAGGTCGTCCATGCGGAATGGCGGGAACATGTGCTCGTACCGCTTCGAAGGGCGGATGTGAGGCTGAGAAGTGGTGCTTGAGCTCGACGAGATGTCTCTTCTTCGCGAAGAAATGTCAGTGGGTCGTTGCGACGCGTTGTGCTGCAGCTGACTGAGCTGATTCAGCACTGTTCGCAGTGATCTGGGTTCTCCACCACTGCCGCTGCTACTGAGATTGCTGTTTCTACTTGTTGTCGCTGAGGGTTCATCCTGAAGTTGATGCGCTCGCTGCAGAATCGAGAGCGGTACTCCGTCAAAGAAGGAGTTTCTATTGGTCTTCTCCACAGCAGCACTCGACGGCACTGGCGCTTTTCCTTTACTCGACTGATGCGGTGACGAGTTCTTCGTTCCGCGTATTACTTTTCGCTGCCTCATCACACTCGAACTCGAATTTGCTCCTGCGTCTGCTGCTGCCGTATTTGGTTGAGGATCATCGCTATCAGTCATTGAACCAAGAGAACGCTTTTGACTTTGTTTCTGACTGGAAAGCCCAGTCGAGCTAGGAAACGTCTTGCCGCTTCGCGTAAGATCAACTTGGCTGAGACCATCCGGAATGGACGAAGGTTTCGAGCTCGCGGGTGTGCCAGGCTCTGAACGACCTCGAGATTTCGTGGGGATCTCGTCGGACTGCAAACTTGCTTTTGGTCTCGGCGAATCTCGTGCTTGTTGCCTCGACACCACTTTCGGCGACAACAGATTTTCCGACTGCTGATGCTTGTCACTCTCAGGCTGGGACTGATTGTGATGCTGCAATTCGCGGTTCTCTTGCTCATCTGCGAACGATTCACCGACACCAAACTCAGGCACCTCACTGGCTTCTTCAATGCGCTGAAGGGAGTCTACTGGCTCAGCGTTGACGAAAGAGCTGATGGGTCGCCCACCGTCCTCGTGTTCATTCTGGCTTTGACTGTTTAGGTTTCCAAGCGATTCGAAGCCAAATACTTGACTCTCCTCATTCGGCTGCGTATGCCAGACGTCCATGTCCATCGGCAAGAACGAGTCGCGTCCCTCAGTCTGGCCCTCGTCATCGTCTTCTCTCTCAGTGGCGTTCGGCTCGTTCTGGCTATCCACGTCTGGCGCTTGCGTAAGAAATCCATGTTGCAAGTCCGCGGCGTTGAAAAGGATGCTACTGTTCGCGCTCTGACTTTGGTCGTCAAGTGAGTTTGGCTGTTGAGACAAATATCCCACTTCACGCTCCTGGTCAGCCTCATCAGATGCGTCCGCTTCCTTCCCGTGCGTTAGCGTTCGCAGAACAGAATTCATTACCATCACTCGCACTTGGCACGTTGCGTTACCGTCCTGAGTTCCAGCCTCCTGTGACATCTGCGTCTGCGATTCATTCGGGTCCGTGGTCGAGTCGTTAGCGTCTGCAAAGCCTTCGCGAGAGTCCTGCGCCTGCGTCTGAGGAAAGCTGTCACCGCCAATAGGATCTGTGATGACAATTTCCTCTTGACTCGTACCAATTAACTTTTCAGTTGCTTCACGCGTGACATCAGCATCCGATTGCGAGCTTTGCTGCGAAGGTTGCGCTTTCTTCTTCACTTTGAACGGCGATCGGCGCTTGACCGCAGTGTCCTTGGATGAGCTTCGCTCGGGCTGGACTTGGGCAGCAGCCTCAGTGGCTTTTGTGGCGGTTCGCGCGCTTTGACTCGATTTCACTGTCGCACCTTCTAGAGCACCATCATGGTCACTGCTGCTGTTACTGCTCTCATCATCGCTCTCCGAATCGCTGCACTGAACAAACGCCTTCTCAATGTTCTCCTCTTGGAAATGAAATCCCTGCGAATCAGAAACGGACTCGTCATTGTCCTCTTGCAGCTGCTGTGTCGCTTCCACTCGTACTGACGCTGCCTTCGACAGAAGAACTGGTGAAAGCTGTGTTCCCAAACCTTGCGACTCGGGTTCCGAGCCATTCTCTGCGATCAATTGGGAATCACTCTTCTGCTTCGCAGTGGGGACGCCCCACCCGTCTTGCGCCTCCAGCTGCGCTTCTTGGTCTTCGGGGATGATGCAATCATCGTCTTCCAACGGATGGTTGTCGTCGAATTGCTCAACACCATGAGGTGTATTTGAAAGAGGCAAGAGCCTCTGTCGCACTGTGAGGCGCATATTCAATTGGTCGTCGCCGAGCTCTTGCAGCAGCGCTGCGATGCGCGTGTTCTCATCGATATGCGGCATCGAGTTGACAGAAAGACTACTAGTCGCATCAATCACGCTGATCTCATCAACCTGCACACACACAGCAGAAAAAAAGGGTACCATCAGTGAACATAGTTGAATTCAGATCAGAAAAGAACATGAAAGCATAGTCACATACCCAAAGACAAACTCGAACTTGCTCTCGTGACATCAACTGCTTCGCACGCGCGGCTTCGCAGCGCTGCGGGGTCGAGAAATGATACTTCTCGATGCGAATTAGACTGCCTCGTAGCGCCGAGAGCCGCGCGAAGCCATACTTTTCCAGCACCTGTGCGGCGATCACTTGCTGCGGAAGAAACGCGTCGATCGCGAAGCTGCGGTCCACGACCGTGATCGTCTGCGCGGACGGGTTCGTATCGCGCACTATCATGACACGCGGCTGCGTCTGCGGAAGAGCAGCAGCGTTTACGCCGCCATTGCCGCGCGCTTGGCTCTCTGACTGGGACTGCGACTGGGACTGGCTCTGGGACTCGCTCTCCTCGCTCGCGTACGGGTCGACAGGCGGCGCATCTGAGAGCAGCTTCAGTAGCTCCGGCAGCAGGAAGTCGGTCACCGCGCGCATGGATGGAGCTTGGATTGGCTTTCGTCCTTTCCCCTGGTTTCCCTTTTTGTGCGTGTGGTGTTTGTTGACTCTTTTGGTGTTGGCGCCAAATTGAACAAACACAAGAAGAGTGTGTGCGGGATTCGAATTCACTCTTTTACCCTTTGATATCAGGTCGATGTAGATTGAAGGGTCTTATATCTTTCCTTAATCAGAGTAAAATGAATTCAAACGACCTAAACCAATCCAGATATGCTAAATAAAAAGGTAAATAGCCAAAGTGCTTGCATTGATCACCGGCACTTCGAAACTTAACTGGAAGCACACTGTGCGTACTCAGAAAGCTGGATCTCGTACTTAATCGAGCCAAAATCGAATCGCACTTAGCAGAGGCTCTCTGGCTGTCACCCAAGCAGCCAGGCCAGACAAGCAGGCAAGCCAATTGGAAGGAAACACAGGGAGCTCCAGTATTCTGATTGCAGTTCGGAGAAAGCGAGTGAGTGGCGCGTGCCTCGGGAGGCGATCAAGACACACGAGCGAACGAGCGACCGACAAGGGGAAAAGCGTCTCATAAGACACCATGATGAGCATGTTGGCGATGACGCGGCCCGTTGCCAAGCTGGCGATGAGCTCCGCCCGTCCACTGCGCTTCAAGAGCAGCAGCACAACCACCGCCAGCAGCTCCAGACAAGCGGCAACGACGCTGACAACGTCCACGACTGCGGGTGCGAATGCCGCCTCAGGAGGCGTTGCTGTGTCGTCCAGTTCGCTAGTGAGAACTGCGGCGAAGGCGCTGCGCGCGGTTGGTTTGGGCCCGACGGCGCGCAGTCGAGCGCAGCAGAAGATCACGCGCTCGAGGCATCAGGCGAGACACCAGCAGCAGCGACCCAAGCGTACGTATTGGACGAAGCGTTCAGACTGAAAAAAAGTGAATGGAAGTGTTCATACTTTTGCGTCTCCGTGTGCGTATGTGTGCTCCCACAGAAGCTGAAGCGTCTGCGTCGAATGCTGGCGGTGTCAAGAAACTCGCAGTCACGGTCGAGGAAGCGCTCGCGGCCTCCGACCGCACGCACGCGCACAACACCCGCTTGAATCTCTCCAGAAACTCGCTGGTAAGGATCCTACTGCAGTGGTTTTGTTGTATGGCGTCTTGGCCTTGACTCTAACTCTATTGTCTCCATTGCTTCTTTTTTTGCAGGTGCTTCGCTTCAGCAACGAGAACTCGTACCTGAACTGGGCGAGAAACGGCGTGTTGTCGTCTGGAGTCGGAGTCGCAATGTACGCGCAGGAGCACCACCGTGGCGCGCAGCTGAGTGGCGCGGGACTGCTGCTGCTGGGCTTCGGGTACATTGGCGTGGGCACGGCGAAATATATTTATTACATCCTGCGCTTCCGCCAAGTTATGGAGCTCTCGTGGGGAAGTGTCATTGGAACCATTTCCCATGCGTCGATCGCGCTGATGATCTGGCTCACCGCCACGGCGTCCTTCCTGGTGCGTGTGTGCGACATGACGCATGATGCGATTTACGTGATGCACTGCTCTAATGTCTCTCTGTTTGTCTTTGCTAACAAAACAAAATAACAGGAAAGCGTGCCGCTGGAGCTTGACGCGATGCTGCTCACGGAGCCGATCGCGAGCTTCCTACCGTTCCGCATTCGCCAGGGACTCATTGAAACCTACAGCCTCTATCTGGACGACCTGGAGCACCACAACGACGAGCAAGAGCGCGTGCTGCGCGCGATCCAGCGCGAGAAGGAAGAGGCGCTCGCGCTGAAAGAAGCGATCCTCGTCGAGTCGGCGTCGTCGCAACAGAGCTGAGCTGAGAAAAGCCGAGTGAATCGCTCATAGCTGACGCTGCTGCCTGTGTGTCTGTGGGGTTGAGGCCAAGCACGGCGAGGGCAGCTGTTACAAAGGTGCAAAACATAAGTTGATTTGACGGCTGAAACGATGCTGCTTCCACTGTAAATTCCTCATAAGATGATTTGACTCTGCACGCGTGTAGCCATTATTCCCATTCCCATTCTCCCTGCATCATCAACGCGCTACTTCGACCTTAAATCTCACTTTTGCTGTTAAAAGCCTAGATTTGAACAGAAGTATCGATACAGAGACCTTGGCCAAGCAAAAGAAGAGGAAGAGAACGCATACACAGCATACTCTAAGCCTTTTTCAATCGCCAGCCATCCCCGATCGCTCATTTTTGTGTCTTGATTTTTGTTGATTGTGTTGTTCTCTTTACATGGATATTTCGTGCCGCTGACCTACCTTGTGTTGCTCTGCTCTCACTCTCTCGCTTTCGCTGCTTAGTGCTGGACCGCGTCCTTCACAGCCTCCTCCAGGGGGATGTCAAAGTCTGGGTTTCGGCGCAACGTGACGCCGTCCCAGGTCAGGTTCAGAGGCTCGTAGGCGTCTTCACCCTTCTCAGCCTCAATAATAGGCGCCGCGACGATGATGTCGCTCTCGGGGGACTTTGGCAGCGTGAAGCCGTGGTCAACAAGGCCCTTCACAATGTCCAGAATCTCCTTGTCGCTCTTGTTCTGCACAAACACCTGCTTCTCGACGCCCCAATCTGCCATACAAACACATAGAGTTCCAGTCACCCAACTGTCAGTATATCTGCTTCCTCTGCATAATATCTAATGATCTGCTGGATCAAATTTCGAGGCAACAGAATAACATACCATAGCGCGCGTACACGAATGGTTCCATCTCCTCCGCCTCTCGGTAGACAAACGGCGTGCGCGGGTTCAGCATCTTGAGCTCTTCATAGTTCTTGCGGAAGAACGTACTGCGTATTCACACATATGTACATACATACAGGGTCAGCGAGTCAGTACAATGATCGTTTTCCCGCAACACAATTGAACACACATTGCCGTTCCCCCTCGCATATCCATTACGATCTCAATCGACGCCACACGAAAATTCATATAGAAAGATACACTCAGCAGGCAAAACGACGCACCGAAGGCCCTGGCTGCTCTGCGAGGTCTCGCAGGCCACGAAGCGCAGCTCCTGGATGCTGCGGGAGATCTGCGCGCGCCAACTCATGCTGCTGTTATTGCTGCTGCTGGAGCTCTTTGCTCTTTTCCTGCTTGCTGCTGCTTTCTCACCACAAAAAACGCGGTTGCGGTCCCGCGGGTCCACGGGTGAGGCCAACTCGCGGGTAGGCCAAACCCGCAACGGGCCAACCAAAAACCACCAAAAACCGCGCTGAAAAATCATCCACGGGTTTGCAAACGAGCTCGGGTTTGAAACTGAAATTCTAATACAAATTCTAATAAATTTATAAAAACCTTGCTGTGCCCACGCAAGGTGAGGTTTAAATGAAATTGTGCGAGGATTGATCATTTCTTCAGCTCCAAACCACACCAATTTCTGATTCGACAACCAAACCGACCAATCAGAAGTCAGAAAACTCTCAAACAGGGCATGTCTCTTCATGGGTTAGGGAAAGCACAATCAAAACCACACCATTCCTTAATCCTTGGTTAGTACTCCGAGGTGAACGAATGAAATTCCCATGCAACTGTGCGGACAACGCGATCAAAAACGAATCGAATGAGCATGAGCACCACGCGCGAGCTGTTTGGTGGCGCGCTCTCGTGTGCGATCCCCGAGGGCTTCGTCGACGTCAGGTGCGTGTGCATCACTAGCGCTAGTAGCGCACTGTGTGCCCTCTCTATTGCTATGTGTGTCTGTGTGCCGCTGTGAATCGATGGCTGTGTGCGTCAATGCACCATCGCATCGGTGCTTGATCATGGGTTGAATTGCAAGACTGCGGAGCTGCTGGCTTGTATGACTGACAATAACCGTTGTGTATGCCACTTGGTCTCCTTTTTTGCCTGCCTCTATCGCAGTACGTTCCGCCAGGTACCGGACAACCAGGAGGTGTTTGCGAATGCGCAGACCGACCAGTGCGTGATCGTGGAGCTGCTCCAGTACGAAGGCGCGGTGCGCGACGCAGACAGCGCGCGCTTTTTCTTCAATGAGATCGCGAGCTCGAACGGCTGCAGCCCCGAGGACGCTGCAGTGCTGCACGAAGAGCTGCTGAGCGCGCAGGACGGACCCACGATCACGGCGGAGCACACGAACAGCATCGCGGTCGGCGACCAGCGCGTGGCGAAGTTCAAGGAGGGCGACAGCGCGAAGAACGTCGTGCGCGTGTACTTGGGCAATATCAGGTGCGTGTTCATGCTCATGCTTGGATATCGCTTGTCACTTGCTGTCTCTTCTTGTAGAAAAGGCTGCCGACGATGCGGTGGTTGTCGTACCACTCGTGTGCATTTAATCTAAACATCGTTATGTATTCGCGTTTGTGCAGACTGCCGAGCGTGGCGACGGACGTCGTAATCTCGATCTCCGTGCCGCTGCAGATTAATCCCGCGAGCAGCTCCGCCGGGAGCTTCCAGTTCGAGAACAGCGCGGAGGTCGGCGCCGAGATATTTAAGCAGGTCGTCAAGTCGTTCGCGGTGCACGACTGGTCGCTCTTTGGATAAAACAAACAGTACACCAGCGGAGCTCCTGGGCTTTCGAAGGCAAACTCAGTAATCATCATCAAATCAAATCAAATCAAATGCATGTGGCATGCATTGCAAGCCAGTTTTTCTTTTCATTCTTCCGCCATGAAAGTGCTGTTGTTTTTTTCTCTCTCTCACGAGCGATTTGAATCGATTCGTCACTGCGTTTGGTACTGTAGCGATACGCCCAGGACCGCTCTGTAAAGATTTGTATCGTAAAAGAAGGCAAAGTGATGAAACCAAAAGGATGAAGCACGCATTTGAGTTGTCTCGTGAAGTCCGCATACTGCGCCTGCTGAATCTTGGGCATTTTCGATAGGCGGGGTGCTTGGATCCTCTGATATTCAACAGATATGACGCAAAAATCGTAAAATGAGTGCGATACACACTGCCAATCCAATGTGACAAGGTCTCCTCTCTCAGATATCAGGGACGGCTCACTCACATTAGCAAAATGGAGACTTTCTTTGAAGCTCGTGAAGCACGTACACTCCACTCATCGAGTGCTTTCCTCCAACGTGCATCACAGCGATTGTTTAGAGCCCGCCTTTGTGATCATCACGAGAGCAAGTGGTGGTGATGATTCATCACCACCACCACTTGCTTCTTCTCGCCTGCCATCTGCTGTCGATCTGGCGGGTTGGCCGCCTGTCGAGTCCATACCCATCCAAGAGAGTTTTGGTTAACAAGTGTGCCTTGAAGGAGATTGCGGACAGCCGGTCGGCCGTCCTCAGTTTGACGCACAAAATGAATAGGTAGGGAGCTCCAATCTATCCAGACAGACAGCGAGAACAGCGAGAGCGAGGATGCAAGAAAGAAAGACTCACCCGAACAGCTTAAAAGCAGCAGCTTCGCATCGCATGGAGAAGTGCCCAAGAGGAAAGTCTCAAAGAATGAATGGCAAAGGACTCGCTCGAACACGTCGCTTTGGCAAAACATGCGGGGAGGTTGTGCGATGCGATGACTGCGTCTCGGAAGCTCTCCTCCGAGGTGATGTGGCGCAAAATCGTAATGTTATGGTTGTTTGCAGCAGACAAAGTGAATGGGAGGAGCGAATCCGCCCCATCCTCTCGGTTAGAAGCACGAAATTACAGCTCTCACGTACAGAAAAGAGCGCGCGATGAGCTCTTGCACTTCTTGGAAGTTCCACCCACACGAAAGTTGTCGATTTTGGTGTAATATGGTAGCGTTTAGTTGTGAGTCATGGAGTAGAAATTGAATGGCACTTCGACCGCAGCATTGAGATGTTGCAGGACTGGACATCAGTGTTGCCCGCTTGCTCAGTAGAAAAAGGAAAATGTCCACACTATGTACTAACAGTGGTGTATCGGCAGTAAAGCAGTATTTGCATATCAATCACTTTGCTGCTGCTGCTGCTGCTGCTACCTGTTTCTCTGGTTCTCTGGTTCTCTGTGTGTGCTTCAGAGAACGTTGGTTGGTGCCCTGCACAGCGAAGCCATAGCGTAGTTTTGTGTTTCAGATAATGTGAGAAATGCGCCACTTCCTGTGAAGTCAGCGATTCGTATTCCGATTTCCTTTCTCTTTCTGATCGCAGATAGTGATCGCGTATTCGTTTTCCAAAGGGTTATTTCTGATACAATTTGAGTTGTTTCAACATCTCGACAAATATTCATTCGTAGAGGTCGCTTCTAAGCCACTGAAAAATAGGGTTGTCCGATTGCAAAAATCCTCCCACCCACCCACGCCCTTTCGTATGCACCACTTGCTGGTGGCATGATTCGGCGTACGCTTCCCTTTTATACTCGTTACCGCATCAAAATGTGTACTATAGAGGTTCATTAACAAATTAACATACGTACAGAATGGGCAATTACGTACTTTAAACATCATACCCACTGTGAACAGGTACTCTTCAAACATATGAGCAAGCATCTTGCATCGCGCCAAAAGACAGGTGGGCGTGAACAATGCGGCTGATGTGTGCGCTTCGGCGCCGCCACGCGCTTACTCTCTCTGTCTCGCTCGCTCTATGCGTGTGTGCGTGTGTGTGTATATGTAAATGATGAAGCGAGTGAGTGTACTGCGGCCGGCGTGCGTGTTGTTGTCAATTGGCCCCGCTCCCTCCCTCCCTCCCATCCGCACGCCTCTCTCTCTTTCTTTCGTCGCCACTTTCTCGCCACTCACTCGTCACTTTGCCTCCTTGAGACGACACCTCCCAGCTCTCCTGCTCCTGTTCGTGCAGCATCCATCGTCAAGCTCAGCTCAGCTTCAGTGCAGACAAGGCAAGCCACACACACGCCCCAGTTAGACGAGCCACGGTGTTTGCAATCATGGACAGCAAGCTCGACACGAGCAGTCTGTCGACGACGCCCGACCGTGACAGCATCACGATCCTCGGTCCGTCCAGCGCCGCGACGCCACAGAAGCATGGCGTCGGCGCCAACAACTACGAGAAGATGCCGCGCTACGGACTCGAGGACATGTTCGAAGGCGGTGCGCTGCGTGACGGTGGCACCGCGAACCTTTTCTCCAGAGACTACATCGGGCTCGTGGCGCAGTACGCGGCCGTGGGGCTCGTCGACGGCGTGCTGCCCAACGTGATCTACCCGTTTCTGCAGAACTACCTGAATCTGGACGGCAAGCAAACCACGACCGCCGCGACGCTCGTGCAGCTCGCGTGGTCCTTCAAGGTCTTCTACGGACTCATTTCGGACTGCTTCCCGATCAACGGCTACCGGCGCCGGCCGTACATGCTCATTGGCTGGACCATGACGCTCGCGATGCTGCTCGTGATGGCGAGTACCCCCGTGGGGGATCCATACTTCACGGATCCCAAGTACCGCAACGTCAAGCCCAAGGACTACACGCCCGAGATCGAGGCGACGTTCAACAAGGACGCCGCCAACTCAGGCAGCAAGTACATCATCCCCATGATGATGTGCGCCTTCGGATACCTGCTCGCCGACGTGTGCGCGGACGGCATCGTCGTGGAGCTCGCGCAGCGCGAGCCGCTCTCGGTGCGTGGCACGACCCAGTCGACGATCTACACCACGCGCACGGTGTTTAACATCCTATCGCTCGTGATCATCGCGTTCGGCTTCAACGGCGAGGAGTACGGCGGTGACTTCAAGTTCTCCATCTCGTTCCCAATCCTGATGCTCATCGTGCTCATCGTGATGATCCCGATCCTGCCTGTCACGTGGTTCTTCATCCGCGAAGAGCGCTCCGTGCGCGTGGACTTCCGCGCCTACGTGCAGGTGCTCTGGGAGGTCATCCAAACGCGCGCGGTCTACCAGGTCATCGCCTACACGTTCTTCTCGAGCGTGTTCGCGCGCCTGACGTACGTCTCCCGCAACCCGATCCAGGTGCACTGGGCCGAAGTTACCCCTCTAAACGAGAAGATCAGCGGCTTGCTCTCGAACGCCATGTTCGCCGGCGCCATTTGGTTCACGGGCAAGTACGGTCTCCAGTACGACTGGCGTAAAGTGCACCTGTACACGATGTTCGCGTTCGTGGTACTCGACTCGGTCTGCACGATGCTCACGGTCTGGGACGTCTACCGCGCCAACTGGTTCTGGCTCATGATGCCAATCATCGAGCAGTTCCCCGCCGGTATCAGCTTCATCGTGTCGTCGTTCGTGATCGTCGAGCTCTCGCGCGAGGGCCACGAAGGCGCCATGTACGGCCTACTCACGACCGTGAGCAACCTGTCGACGCCCTTTGCGACCGCGATCACGCGCAATGTGGACTCGATGTTCGACCTGTCCACGGAGCGCATCCAGGACGACAGCAGCGAGGTGCGCCGTGACATCACAATCACGGTGCTCATCATGTACAGTGTGAACCTGCTCTCGCTTTGCTGGCTCGTGATCCTGCCGCGCCAGAAAGAGGAGACCCAGATGCTCAAGCGCCTGGGCGGCTCGTCCTACTTCATGGGCGCCTTCACGGTCTGCTACCTGGCGTTCGCGCTCTGCTGGTCCGTCACGACCAACATCCTGAGTATTTATCCGTCCACCGCGTGTCTGACGATCGCCGGCGGCGACGGCTGCGGCAAGAAGACCAATCCATAGATGATGGTTCAGATGGCCAAGCAAACAAGCAGCTTGCTCTCTCTGTTACCGCGCGAGATGTACCGACCTGCCTTCCTATTTTTGAGTAGAGAACAAAGCTGAGCTGAGCTATAGTGAGCGCGTTAACAAGAAACTTCCTACTATCCAATCCAAGCCGTATTGTATTTCCCAATGCCACCATCTTCCAACTCGGACACAATCACTTTAGCAAGTCGCGGGCTTCGACCAAAAGCTCGGGGTCGTCCTCTTGAGACTCACAAAGGTGGATACTGTTTCATTTTCAGCATGTAGCGAGATCACATTAGGCGCCTTTCCGACAGGCGCATTTTCATTCGTGTCGGAAGGAGATCTCCTATCGAATTGGACGCCATTATGTGGATCAAGGGTGTCAGAGGACGCAAACAAACTCAAGATGATTTCACGCGTTCGTTAGACCTGGTTTTGCTTTCTTTGCTCTAGGTCTGCAAAGCAATTGGCCATCGAGGATTCCTTTTGCTTTGGGCTTCCAGAGAAGTATGTCGACGCACGCGACGACAATGATGAGGATGATGGCCAAAGAAGCAGCAGACTGTCGGGGTTCCTCTCATGAAACACGAAGAAGGAGGACGAGACCTGCGGAGGAGCGCAAGCTTCCACTGGATACCGGAAACTGGCTCAAGCGTGTGTCTACCCAGCAGTCAGGCGTAAGAAATGAGTCAGCTGCAAGCTGAGATTGGATGAACTACTCTTAAGGCAGGTGGGTGCACGAGCTAACAAGTAAACACGACGATTGCTATCGTGGCGGGGCTGGGCTGCTCACGCGGGAACAAGAGGTTGGGGATGAATGGATGAGTGGTATCAGGTTCACAGTCAGTACCAACCAAGCAATCACCACCCAAATGCAAGTGACCATCACTCACTTCCCATCTGCAGATGCATTTTTTGTGTCATTACTACTTACTAAAGTAGTAGTTTAGTAGATGAACACCTTCGTGGAAAGCGTTGTGAAAGCCAGCAACTGTGCTATTGCGCACGGTGTAGGAATACTTGCTAGACCTCAGCAACGCATCTCTTGAGCTTACATGCTAACAAACTAATCGTGGTGATTGTCGTTACTCCTCACTCCTGTACCTGGACTTGACCTGCAGGGAACAAATAAATGAAATGTGACTTACAGTTTCGATCAGATTCATTTCGACCGTGATCCTTACTCTCGTTCTCGCGTCGTGGGGAGTGCGGGCAACGAGACAGGTACATTATTTCCTTTTCCATTTTTCACAGCGGCTGAGGATCGCCAATTTTGCGGGGACAATCCAGTAGTCACCACCACTCAACATGGGAAGACAAGTGATGGCCGTGCTGGGGCTACTTCGAAGCTCCTCCTACCCTTCCTATCATTGTGCGTCTAGCAAAGGTGAATCAATTGTTCTATTGATTCATTTACTTGGCAACTCCACAACGTACAAAACTGGTTTCCTAGCTCAGTCTTTGACACTGGCGTGGACCTTCTGACGCATGCTGAGCTAGCGAGTACGAGCGCACCTCCGCCGACAGAAACTCGTCGAGAACCTCGGCAACGTTGGCGCTTCCATCCTTAGCAGCGAGCACTCGCGCCTCAACGAGGCATCCATTGTTCGACTATTGGCAAGGTGTGCTCACGATCTGATGTTCCTCGTTGCCAACTGCTTCATTCAGAGACTTTGCCGAGCACGCCTCAGGGACGTGGATGCAAATCAGCTTGACAATCTTATGGATGTCGAGCCGAAAGGCGCTGAAAGTCGAAACCACCGCTACATCACCTTCGCCTCGGTGTTCCAGAAGAAACTGGAAGACTTCAACGTTGCCGTGATGCGCTACATCCCGCAACATCTCGTCCATGCTCTGCTCCTTTCGGCGCTCGAACAGGAAGCGAATCACGCCAAACGTCTCGTTCAAGGTTACAGCTTCGCTCATCACCTACTGAGTGCACTCCTCAAGGTGGTTCCCATGAAGGAACTTGGCAGCAGCGAGGCGTCCATTCCTCGCGGCGTTCTCCATTGTACTGGTGATACACTTTTCTTTGCGGTGATTGTACAGGAACTTGATGACCTCGAGATGCCCACACGCTGCTGCGTCATCCATCGCACTCGTCGTGCAGCCCTCATCTCAGTTCTCGTGAAGAAGCCGCGCGACGCTGAGGTGTCCATCACCGGCTGCCTGGTCCATCACGCTGGTTATGCAGCCTGGCCCATCCGGCCCGAGTCCATGCAAGAACTAGGAACTGGACAACCTCCAGGTTCCCTTCCGCTATCGCGCTGTCCACGGTGACGCTGGTGAACTTCTGGCTGTGGTCGTGGAGGCATTTGATGACGGCAATGTCGCATCACTTGGCGAAGGTATTCAGCTGCCAGCTGTTCAGCTCAGTGACCAATGCGTCGGGGTCTTGCGCGTACAGCCACGCCAGAACTTGCGTGTCGTTGGGGTTGTGCCGTCGCAGCGCAGTTGCCACCAAGTTAGGCTCTCACGTCCACTTGGGGTCTTTTGAGAACTCGCGAAGCATCCACTGGAGCGTCTCGAGGCGTCCAAAGAACGCGGCGCAGCGCATCGGCTGCGCGAAAAAGAGCTTGTCCGTCCACCGGTAGTGCGGCGCTTTCTGCAGTTCGTAGAGCGCCGCGAGCACGCGCTGGTTGTTCTTGGCGATTGCGACGTACGGCAGGAACTCGATGCGCTTGGGGAATAGGAAGCCGTCTTGCCTATTGACGGTGTGCTTTGCAGCAGGAGCTGCAGCGACTTACTGATGGAACGCGAGCACCACGTGCGGGTATTCGGCCATGCAGCCGGTGGCGTGGCGGAAGAGCGTGTGCTTTGTCAGCACCTGCATTGCTGCATGTGCAGAGGCATGTTGGGTGGCGACACTGCTGCTGCCGCTGAAAGTCTCCATATTGGATCTCAATGTTAAGCACACACAAGCTGCGCGTGTGAGCTTGACAGATCGACTCAGATAGTGAGGTGCACACCCTCCACTGCAAAAATGAAAATGAGCAGCTCCAGTGTATTCGGGCCGATGAAAGGAATGTCCATGTGGTGCGTGAAGGTCTCTTAATTATCAACTGCACTGATTTGAAACCGGAAACCATGGGATTTTATGAAAGGCCCTTGTTGGCTCAAAACGGTTTGTCCACTAGTGCATCAGATCCGCAAACAAACGTGAACCCTGATGAAATCTACTATTCTAATGTGGCGAGTGCGTCTCAGGCGATTGCAGTCTTAGGTTGGTCGCATTCTCACTCTCTCGATTAGATTTGATTCAAACGAGTGCGGTCAGCTTTCGCCATCGGCGCGGAGGTTTGCACCTTGCACTTTGCTGGCTGTCCATCAGTATTTGGCAGCGCTTCACTCGTTGTTAAAAGTGCTGATGTGGAGACTTGAGCCGCTGAACACGAGTTCTGCCTCCGGAAGAGATGTCATGACGCAGATCTCTGTCTCAGGCTGCGCTGGGTGTCCCTGAGGAGCATTCGATCTGTAGATTGGGCACAGGAACGCAGCTACTGGCGGCGGTGCACTGGCATTAGCAGTGCCAAGCTGCCTAGAGCTCCCTGAAGCAGCGGCAGATGGGTCTCTCCTGGTGCGGCGATGCGGCGGCGACGGTGTTGCTGAGCTTGAGGTCGTAGCCATACACGCGCTCGTCACTTCGAGAATGACGGGAACGCCTTCGGGACGGATCTCGACAGGATGCTCCAACGATGCAGCCGGTAGCATAGTCTTCTTTCGATCCGCAACCGCTCCATTTCCGTATGCCTTTGCCGGGACCACGTCGAGTTGCAGGTGGCCCACCAATCGAAGCCCGTAAATGAAAATCGAGTCATCTCGTCGCGAATGAGCAACAGCCTGACCTCGGTCTTCGGTTATCGCGACAACTTGCAGGCAGCGCGGACTGCACAGCGTGTTGCCGACGTGGTTGCGGATGAAGTGCTGATGAATGGCCTCCAGCAGGCGCTGTAGAACGGTAGATCAGAAGAAACATAATACACAAGATGAGAGAGTGATGCTTGGAAGTAATCAAAGTACAATATGTAGATAGTGCCTCGTAAGCGTGTCCATACCTCCGTCGACTGGAACATGTTAACGGGCAGCTTTGTCAGCGGCTCCGAGTCAACCCACGAACTCAACAGCTTCAAGCGATCAATGAGATGCTGCTGAAAGCGATCAAGTGGGCAGTCTTCACAGAGATCATCCTGTCCACGAGATACAAGTTGCTTCATCCAAGATTTTGGAGTGGAGCCGCGTTTCACATCGCAAAACTGGATCCACGAAGCTTCGTCAAGCTGCTGAACACCGACATGAATCTGGATGAAGGAAAGAGGAGATTTACGGATCAGTACGCATTGCCAAGGCACACAAATCGACGAGATGGAGCCGATCAGAACACGTACCGCCTGCATTCGTCGAATATCTTGGAGAATCGCGACTCGAACGCCGTTGAGAAACACCAGCTCGTGCCGAGTTAGCTGCAGCAGAGGTTTCTTGTACTCGGTCGGCATTTTTCTCGCTAGCTCGACCTCGCTGGCTCCGAGACTTTCCAGCTCGAAGGCAAGTTTTGATATGAATTCAACCGGAGATCCCTGTGCGACTCCTGGCTGCTGCGACTGCAGCTTCAGCTGCGCTGTCACGCTCGAACTCTTCCCTCTTACCGAGGACAGTGGCGCGTATCCGCTCTCTTCAAAGAGCTGGGCCAGTTTTCCGACGACGTCTTGCTGACGCCGGTTTCGTAGACGAAAAGGGTCCTGCGCCTTGTTGTCGCCGTGGACTAATAAGGAGGATACATCTGGGCCAATCTCTTCTCGTTTCCACAAATGGCAAATTCCCTGCAAAATGTTCTCCCACGGCAGGCTTTTCAGACTTTGAAGCATCACGACAATCTCTGGAATCACCTTCATCGCAGCAGCAGTAACGTGGGAAGGCTTCGAGTAGTTCTCGCTCTCACTTGGCAAAGCGAATACCAGCTCCAAGCAACAGTTGAGAAGCGTCTTGTCGTGGATAGTTCGCAAACTCGACCCGTAGACATTCACAGCAGCAGCCCGAACAGCGTCACATAACTTTTCCATGTCAACAGTATCCGAGTTAGGCTGTGGATCCAGCTGACTGAGGGTACTGATCATCGCATGTAGATGTCCGTCGCCAAATTCATCGCCCGCTGCTCTCCAGTCGGCAAAGCCGAAATGGTCTCGAGTCGATAGCACGGTGTGCAGCAGCCCAATTCGCTTGAGAAGGTGCTCATAGCTGGCTGCGAGTATTCGGCAGTGTGCGTCGCCTTTCAGAGCAGAGAACGCGCGCAGCAGGTTCTCTCTGAGCGCAAAAGCCCTGGCTTGCTGCTTGTGAACTGTGAACTTGCCGATGAAGACGATGCTCTCACTCTGGTCCGGCAGCCTAGCCAGTCTTGAGCGTTGAGGCGAAGAGACCCATAGTCGAAAGTCCGAATGCAGCTGCTGGTCGTCTAGTGCTTCATAGAGTTTCTGCAGACGTGCCAGTCGCTGTGACATACTATGTAGATTTGGAAACACGGCCCAGTGGCCTTTTTGCATTGCGGAGAGCAGCTTGCGCTCAAAGGCATCGTCGCTGCTCATGGTTGCGAAATTGTCGTGGAACATCTGCGGCTCGATAGTCATTTTTGCTTTCAGCGCGACGCTCTCGACTTGGTGCAGAAAGTTGACCCCAGGATCGCAGCTCACTACAATTGGAGTTCTAGGGCTCGAGAAATCGTGCCACAGATCGAAAAGACCAATGTCATTGTGCATTACAGACGCGCTCGAAGCCTTGAAACACGCGCCACTGGTTTGATCAGGTGAGTGTCGGACACTAATCGACTCAACAACTCTCTCTCCCAAATCGGGCGGCGAACAAGCTGCTGTCACTGCTGGTGTTTCAGCCAGCGCTTTGAAATCACCAAACAGCTCGTTTGCAATGAAGTGCTCAATCTCAGCCATCACGAGTTCCTTGTGAACGACGCTGATGACACAGAGTCGTAGCAAAGCACTCAGCTGCGAGAGAGGGCGAGCTGCATTCTGATCCTTGACAACATCAAATTCCGCCAGCTCTTTCCATTCGTCAAACACACGCGGCGCTTTGTGTTTCTGATCTGTGTGCTGCACGATAAATTCCCACAACTCCGTGGAAGCATCCGCCAAGTAGCACAACGCTCTCCATTTCTGAGGCGCAAGAGAGTCTGGACGAAGTGCGACCAGTTTCGTAGGCACAGACGCGCAGAGTGATCGGGTCTGGTTGTCGTCTTCGCATTGCATGACTTGTATCATACGGTATAGCACCTCGCCATCGCGATGGATCATCAAATCACACGAGTCGGCATTCACTGAAGAATCACTTTCCTCGATAATGGCGCTCGCAGGAGTTGCCTCTCTCAGCGTCCGGTCATGCAAGCGCATTGTTAGCACAAAGCTGAAAATCACTTGGTTCTCGTCGCTTAACCCCGCAGATACGAAGTGTCGGACACTGTCAACGTAGAGATTCGCCATTTTCTGAAGCGAATTTCGCGGGTCGCACTGCTGGAGCGACTGGTTGAGCAGCTTCCAGACCAAGGGTAATGCAAACAGATCCGGAGCTTGGAGCATCTCTGGCGTGTCGTGCTTGACTACAAAGCTCAGATCTCGCAACCCGAGTGCCAGATCCACGCTTCGGTCGACAATCACTTTGTACCGATTCAGCAAGGCGTAGTTTGCGAGCATTTTACCCTCAGACTCGTTCTTGCTGCTCTCGAGCGTGTGCATCGCGCTCCGGTTGCCGACGATACGGAGCGCTTTCGAGACGTCCGCGTACACTTGTTCCGGCTGCTCGGTGCTGAAGAAATCCAGGATTTCGTTCTCGATCGTATCGATTTGCTTCTGGCAGGATATGACGTCGAGCTGGAGAGTCTGGATCTCGGTGAGCAAATGCTGCTCTCCACGCCCTTCAACGACTGTATTCAAGCACTTGGTTTCAACGAACTTGAAAGAAAAGTCGAGCTTGACAATGCTGAGCTGGCTTGCGTACGACAGCATCCAATCGGGAACGGAGCTGGTTCTCGAGTACACAAAGTAGACTCGCCATGACTCGCTGCCAAACTCCACAGTTGAAGGTGGCGATGAGAAACCCCCTGTTGTTGCCTTGAGTGTCTGTTGCTGCTGCGCTGAAGTCCCAAAGTCGGTAACACTTTGCTTTCTGCTTGGGATCTGAAACCAGCACGGGTAGTTGCTCGCACCTCCATCTTTACCGGAAAAGCGCGAAATGCTGGTGCTGTCACTGCTATTGTTGCCACTTAGAGCCCCAACGCTGCTGATGTCCCGATTCGCCACTTCATAGCGAGAACGCCGCTTTGCATCGAGCAGCGACTGTAATTTGAAAGCGCTCTCTTCGCCAAAGCTGGTGAGTAACAGGGTTTTCTGCTTCTTTGCGGCTACTTCGATCTCTTTCCACATTGAAGCACTGTCGCCTGAGTCTGCCGCCACGCAGTTCAGCACCTGCAGTTTGTTACCAGGTTCGCACTTCTTCACCCATTCCGTTGCCACCCCATCTGGATCGATCAATACAGGGAAACGGTAGCTATTCGCGATGATCACTGCATTTTCGATTGCACTCTTATCGCCACGTGGGATCCCGTCGAAGTGCCATCTACTGAGGCGAATATCGTCGACCAGGAACACTTGATGCAATGGCCGGCTCGCTGAATGGATCAGGCAGTGTCTACGCAGCTCACTCGACCACTGCGTCCGCAAATACTCTCGGAACTTGTGGCTTATGCAGCTCGCATACGCGATCATACTCGTTCCGATCGTCAAGTCGCCCATCCACTGAGCGGAGAACTCCAGGTAGTACTCATACTTCTCTCTCCACTTTTCTCGAGATGACGCGAGAACTTTCCACACCGAAGACACCATCTGGAGCGTCGATACGTTGTCTTGAAGGCGTCCTTCGACCTCTTGACGCTCCAGCTCCGACAGGTTCCGGAGCGCACTGACTTCCAAATTAGTGCTCTCTTGCATTTGGATTTCCAGTTTCTTCGCTCGAACGTCGCTTTGTGCGCTTGTAAATGCTTCTCGCTCTTGTATCAGTTGGGCGAACTTTGGTCCTGCCAGGACGATGTCGCGAGCGAAGCTCGACCACGCTTGCACCCATTCACACAAGTCCCCAGCGAGCTCGTGCAGCGACGAGAACATTTCCTTTTCAAAGTCGGGCGACGTGCAAATTGGGAGGATCTGGGCGAGGATCTTGTCGTTCACCCGCGCTTCGATATCGTACGCGATGAACTCGTCCCAGAAATCCTTGATTTTCATACGCGTCGTCATGCTCTCCCAGTAATCCATGAACACTTCGTCTGGGTCGAGCTCATCTCGAGCTTCGACTGGCTGAATGCCGAAGATTAACCCAAGGCACTCTGCTAGCTGTTTGAGCGCAGTCGGAACGGGCTTGATCGACGCGAAGCTCTTAATAAGCGCTCTTCTGTGCTGTTTCAGCTCTCGCTCGGGGTCTTCATCTTCTTCACAGGTTGTTTGGTCGACAGCTACCGCTTCAGAACTCGCAGTTAGCAGTTGTTCCTCACAAGTGAAAGCAGAATCCTGTTCAGCTCCGCCAACAGTGTCCAGCACACTATCAATACCTTCGCTATCGACCAGTGCGGCGTCTGTGCCGATCACCATCATTTGACTTTCGTCGACTTCCTTCTCCTCTGCTTTTGCAACTTGTAAAGCGATGATCTTGGTTTGCATTCCCTTGAAGACAGCCATCGAGTCCTTCACCAGTTCGTGATATTCCGACTCAACGTGCGCAAGTCTCTCTTTCTGCACCTCCGCCAAGCTGACTGCTAGCTCAAGTGCTCTGTTCAGCTTGTTTGACGTTAGCTTTTCTTTCTCCAACGTGCCCGACATGCGTCGCGTCATTTCAGCTTTCTTCTTCACCTCTGGCTGCAAAAACTCTGCCTGCGCTTGTTCTGCAACCAGGATTTGCTCCGTTTTATCGAGGAATGCCAAACCGGTTTGGAATTTGTCTTTGTTCGCAGAGATCTCATGCTCGAGTCGTCGCGAGTACTTCAGAAAGAGCCCGACTTGGTCAATGAGCATGCTTGGGTCGAGCTGCAAAGGCGGTAGCTGATCGTACCCGTTGAGTCGCAGCTGCTTGCCTTCATTGTTGTTGTCGTGTTCATTCGAGCTCTCATCCACATCCCCATTCGCTCGTAAGCCTGAATAGCGCTCTAGACACTTTTGGGTACACTGATACAGTTGCGCTGCTGCTTGTGAGAGTTGGAACGCTCGCTCTTTCTCCATGTCGCTGGACATCGCAAAGCACTTCTGCGCCATTGCGACCAGCGATTCTTCCGGCCATTCGCCAAAGTAGTTTATCGCGCAATTCTTCAGCAGCTGTGGCGTTTTCCACAAGATGCGAGCTAACGACCCGTTTTTCAAAGCTCCTGAGATATCACGACTTGCACAGTGCCGCTGCTCGGACAGGATCACGACGATCTGAAACTTGGCTCTTACTTGAGTATAGAAATACTTGAGCACCGAGGCTTTCGAAGCGAGGGGGTTCTGAATAGGCAGGCGGCTGCTACTACGACCTCCGTCTTGATCTTGACGCAATTGGTCTCGAAGAACGGACAGAATCTGCTCGTCGAGATCCTCATAAGCGAGAAACTGGGGAGCCAACTTTGCACCCGAGATAAGTCGCTCAATTGCGTCGTAGTACTCAGTGCTGGACAGCCTTGAGTCTTTGAAGATGAACACAATGTGCTCGTCTTTGCTACGGACGCTTCTCAGGACCGCGTTCTTCAGCTCACTCTTCCACTTTGCTTGGTTCATATCATGTCCACAAGCTGGAACGCTGTACGTGACCGTGGTTTTCTTGCAAATAAATGCTGCAAGGCGGGTGATTGTCGCCATTTTTCTCCCTCTGGATCCGATCAATAGCACGTTTTGGCCAGCAGAACGCAGCAAGCGGGTGAGCCGAAGTACGTGCTGGATCACATAGCCACAGATGATGATCTCGAGGCATCCGGTGCCGACATTTGATCGGTGCATCGCCATCACGCTTCGCTCAATAGAAAGTTCGACTTTCGGCATCTCGGTGACTTCGCGGTAGCCCTCCATGAACCCAGCGCCGCTGCTTTCGCCGATAAACGTGAAGTGGAGATGGTTTGCGAGCCAAAGATGGTTCAGCGAACTGCTTTTCACTGTCGCGTGTTCAACAGAAGAAGGGAAGAACGCTTCCGGCGCTAGCCCAAATCCTCCAAGCGCAACGTCACGAGCTTGCTGGTAAAAGATTGAGATCTCCTTTAAGTCCATGAGTCGATCGCCAAAAGTACGCGCGCTCTCGTGGCACCAAAGACGCGCCAGCTGTGCTTTCTCTGCGGACGCGAGAGCTGCTTTGCTATCGCAGCAGACACTGCGAACAACGTTGAAAACGTCGTGGATGCGGAACGCATAATGGAGCTTCTTTGGATCAAATTGGGTCTTGGACGCGTACAGCGAGAACTCTCCAGAGAGGAACCGGAAGAGCTTGATCGAAGACTTGATGACAATTGAAATCAGCTGATGGGCTTCTTGGGGAGCGCCAAATAGTGTTTCTGCTGCAGGAGCGGAAGGTTGGGAGACTGACTCAATTGACGGCGATACGATTGCCATGCAAATACTTGAAAGATCGACGTCTGCCAAAGGCGGAAGTGTTACCGGTATAAACTTGTTGGTCAGTCTGGTGACATTTTGACTCTCGCTTGTGCCGGACATCAACGCAAAGCTCGCTCGAATCGAGGCGAACGGGAGAACGTTCGCGCACGAAGCCAACTGGTTCGAGTTCAAGCGAACGACCTGACGATGCTCAATGAGCGTTCGAAGCAGCTCGAGAGCCGAATTCATCTTTGTCTCTGAGTCGAGGCAGTGCAGATCGTCAATAAACACAAACGACATCTTCCGAGGTCGAACGCCGGTCTCGTTTTGAATACTGTGCATCACGTGGCGGGATTGCTCGCTTGAATTCCCTTCAAATGGTATACTCGACTCTGCACTATTGCGTTTCCGACCGGGTTTCTCCACGAGCATAGCGATTTGCTCGAAGAGTTCCTCTGAAGAAGTGCTACTTCCCACATGGGCTTGCTGAAAGTACGACAGAGTCGCAGAGTCCGCGTCGACACTATTCACAAAACTCGACTGCATGGAAGAGTCGGCGATTGCTTGGGCTTTCGAGAACGCGCTACTTAGCGCCAGCCACGTTGTGCCACAAAACGTTTTCCCGCTGTCGCTCATACCTTCGAGCAGAACTGGGTAATTTGAGACTAGCAGCTGGTTCATCACGCAAATCGCTGCCGCCATCGAGGCAGTCGGGATAGCGAGCTCTGTCAATGACGCAATCGAGTCGTTGTTTGAATCGCTGCCTCCTCGAGTGTCACTAGCGCCAGAAGCACTCAAGCTAGCCTGGGACTGGAGCCACAACTCGTAGTACTCAGTCCAGGGCATCCATTTCAGCCCGTACTCGACTGAAAATCCAAACGCGTAGATGATATCTTTCATGGTTGTCGCGCTCTGAGCCTTGTTCATCCCATGGCTTAGCAGACTCGTGCCAGGCTGTGAGCTTGACGATTGACCGGTTCCAGTTGTACCGCTCGGGAAAAACAGCACGAGCACGCGCTTGAGAGTAGACTGCGCAGAGTACGGACCGTGGATGATCAGATGTCGCAGGAACTCATGAAAGAGCTGTCGTTCGTGCGAGTCACAGGTGCTCCCGACTCCCCAAACGATCGATTGCAGGTAGAAACAGTGGATTGCGGTCTTGCGCTGCTTCCCGCTCGCCATCGTGCTGAGCTTCCCCCATGACTGACGCACAGAGCTGTGAAACAGAGCCAAGAGCGACTTAAGTCGAGTGAGTCGAAGCTGTGGGAACCCTCTCTGGAAATTCTGCTCCACAAACCCCAGCGATGCGCCGAGAGTTTCTTCCAAGAGAGTATCTAAAATCTCAAAAATCTCTTTTGCGAGGGCGTCGAATTCGACTTCACAGATTTTCTTCCATGCTCTGTACAATCCGCGCCAGTCGTCAGTTGCGGTTTTCCCAAGGTTGATCACGCCCACATGTGTGAGGAACGACGGCGACACGTTTGCGAGCACCGTCGTTTCCATCACAAGCCGAACGCAACGCGGCAAAAGCGCGCGCTTCCCGGACGGAAACAGCAAACCCTTGTGATGACCAGGCAGATCATCTTGAAGCTCCTCGACCAAGAACAAGAGCTTTTCGCTCCACGAAGCGTCGATATCGCCGTCAAGAACAAGCCACGTTTGGAATTGACTCTGCATGTGGTGGTGCTTGGCATCTCGAACAAGGTTCGCCAGCAAAGTGCTTCCGTAGTGCTCCGCTGAAACACTGAGGAGGTTGTCGAGGGTGAGGGCACGTGGTGCTAGCACGACACATCGAGTCATCGCCACAACGTCAATGGAGTCGAACTGACTTGCGCTGGTCTTTTCATGCAATGCTTTCTCGAGTGAGTGTCTAGCAGAAAGTAGAGATAGTGCTCTTGCTAAAGCTCTGTAGAGCGCAGTCTTTCCGGACTGAATGTCTCCAGAGATCACAACTACTCGGCTCGCTTTCATCATGTGCAGCAACTGGATCACTTTCTGGCTGAATCCCAGACCGAATGCCAGCCACGCTGGATCTTTCGTGCGCACAATCTCTTCAATAACGTCCTCCAGCTGAATTCCCTGATCTTGCTGTGTACTCACCACGTGTAACGACGCGATGCGCGGGGTGAGGAGAAAGCTTTTTGTGACGCGAAGCTCTCGCGTCAGCGAATTCGCTGCAAAGTCTCGAAGCAGAAACTCGATCAAATCCAGATGCGCCGCCGGAATCATGGCGTTCAGCTCTCCTCGGAGCGCGAGGCACATTAGCTTGTGCTCCATTTTTTCCAGCTCGCGTGGATCAAGATCATCATGCGATGCGTCTCTGATGCCTAAAGTGATGCTGGTGCTCTCAACTGAGCCTGGACCTGTTGTCGAAGAATGACTGCTTGAGCGCTCTTTCGTGCTCAGCTCCACCGCTCGTTCCACGATCCGCTTCACAAATCGAAGATTAAGGAACGCTGTCTTCATTGATCCAACGCGGCGCTCGCAGTCGCCGTGGATCAGTACAAACCCTCGCTCAAGCGCACTCAGCACGACGAAAATCAGCTTTGCAAGCGCAAAAGTATTGACGAACTTGCTCTGCTGCAGCAGTTGCTCAGTGATCACTTCGATGTCGGGAGTCTGGACCACGACGCTCTTGAAAAAGAAGCGCGCTTCTTTAGCTGAAGACAAATGGTCTCGAGTCATTGCGCTCGAGTTGGCGCCTTGAACCAGAGCAAAGTAGTGACAGCCTCTCTTGATGCGCATCTTGTTACCCAAAAGCATGCACTGACTCTGCTTCGCTGCGATGCTGTCCATGACGTGCGCACAGAGATACCCCACAATGGAAACCTGCGCTCGGTCGATCAGCTGGAAGTTTTCCATTGCCAACCATGCTCCGCACGCTGCAACCCCTCTGATAAACTGGAGCAGAAATTCAAATGACAGCGTATTTGCACATTCGAGTCGAACAAACAGGCGACCACACGTCTGCGATAGCGCGCTACAGATGCTAGACTTTCCCGCTCCAGATGCGCCTTCCAAGCGTGTGCCTTTGTTTAATATTGACGCTGCTTGAGCAATAGTCTGGAAGCAGCGCAACGTGAGCGGCGTGAGGAAAAATGTCGGAGATTTGTTGCCGAGATACTCGAACCCATACGCCATTGGCGATGCCGTCATCAGCTTCACCGTGAATGTGTTGTCTTCGTAGTAGTACCGTGGCTGTGCAAGCCAAGTCAACGTCTCGGAATTCTCTTCAGTGACGCTCGTTGTTGCGTCGCTTTGTGCTTGCTCTTCCGAGACAGTGTTGCGTAGCTCTTGCGAAACCTCGGCTGAAACGTCTTGGAGGTGGCGCAAGAGAAGCAAAATATTTGACAGCGACAGCCTCACGTGAGCGTGTGATGCTGCTTTCATCTCCTTTACCAGAGAGCTGTGCTTGTCGCGCATACTCTCGACAATCGCTCCCCATGCGGCACAGCTTTCCTGGCGGCTTTTTCTGCGGTTTGCTTGCTCACACTGCGCCGTCCACATGTGCTGAATCGCGACAAGCAACACCTGTTCTGGCCACAGCAAGCACCACTTTCGGAACTCTTTCCGACTCGAGTCGCTAATGGAAGCACGAACCGAGGCTTGCAAGATCGTTGCTATGGATATCTCGACCTTGCCAAGCCAGACGGTGATGCTGGTGTTTGCTGTAGCGATCGGAGCACCTAGTGAAAAGTGCTCTCCAGCGCTGTTGACTGCAGCAGTGATCTCTTTTGACGCGTTGACTTGCACTCTATGGATCCCCGGGAAGCATGGTGACAGGTAGTCCCAGAGCTCCCTGGAATCCAGTAGGATCTCTCGCGAAGCGCTGCGACAGGAAAGCACTCTAACCAACTCAGAGTCCGTTAAGAAGCAAAAGCGGGGGAAGCTCACCCGCTTCCCGTCGAGGCCCATGCGTAGATTCTCGTTCGCCTCTTCGAGTAGTTCAAGGCACGTTTTGAGATCAGAGAGCATGGAGTCGGCAGCTGCTGAAGAGCTTGGATCCGACTCGCCCAGTGCTCGAGGAATTACCTCTCGACACAGCGGCTGCTTTTGGATTTTGGCGACAATCCGCGTGTAGAGTTGGTCGGCCGTGCAAAAGAGTTTGCTTTCTTTCGAGTTGCCATCGATCACGTTTGCAGCAAACAGAGGACTGAGCGTTTTCCACACTCTCTCAACCTCTGTTAATGCATCGATCAAGCGACGGATGTTTTGCGCGAAGTGCAGCCACGACGATATGTCTTGTGCAAATGGGATCGCGTGCTGCATGCAAAGAAGCGATTGCAGCCGCACTTGGTTCTCTTCCACAATGTGATGAAGTTCCTCGACGCAAGACCGCAGCAGCAGTGTGCTTGTCTCCGTTGAGGCGGGGCTGGACTTCGTTTTTACTTCGACAGCTGCTTTTTCTTCAGCTTGATTCGATGCGCCAGAGGATTGCTGCTGATCTTCCGGAAGACCTCTGCCAGCAAGATCGATCTTCTTCGCTGGTTTGAACAAGAATTGGACGTCTTGCCATTCGGAAGCAATCTCGTACAATGCGGCTTCAACCTCCTTTTCCTGCGTCGCGTTTTGGCTGATCTCCAATATCTTGCTCAAATGGTCAAATGCACCGTTTTCCAGCAGCTTTAGCAGCGTCACAGGATCTTGCGGGTCGAGAGCCACGCCGACATGCGCAGCGATTTCCTTCAGATGGCGATCCTTCATCGACGGGTTCAGGATCGCTCCCACGAGCCGCGCATTCTCTCGGAAATCCGTAATCTGCTTTTTGACCATTTCAGCTGTAATTGCCGCAGCAGCTGAGTTCAGGTGCAAGAGCTTCGAGACGTTCGAAACGACCGACAGCATTTGCTGCAGCGTGAGCATGCCTTCGCTTGGCTCAAGCTCGAACACGTTTCCCCGAAGCCAGCGCGAACTCATCTCCCGGAACTCTCGCGCTGTTTTCCACAGTTGCTCGTACGGCTCCATTTCTTCCGCAATGTCGTCTAGCTTACTGAAATCAGTCGTCTTCCACTGCAACTTGGTTTCCTCTTCAACGATGGCTTCCATTGTCTTCCGGAACGAGAAAAGCGTGTCTTTCATCTTTGCCAGCTGAACAACGTACGTCGCTGCATGACGAAGATCCCCTTTCTTTGCGAAACCCTTGACTTCGCCATCGAAATCTTCGATCTCTGCTTGGAACCGAGTTCGCTTTGCCAGGAAAATCGTTTCAATACGCGCTCGTTCATTCACAAGCGAGGCTTCGGCGTCTTGGAGCAGCCTGCTGATGTGACTTCGCCACTTGAGAGTCTTCGCCGTCGACATGAGAAGGTCGGGAGATAAACGAAATAGTCCCATGTTGCTTCCATTGTGCGCACTTTGAATGGCAAAGTCTGCTCCACCACCACCACTGAACGCCAGAGCGTCAAAATCGATTCCCGCTGAAGTGTCAATGCGCACGCTCCCTCTCTCGAAGAGTAGAAACTGGATTCGCTCTTTGATGACGTCCGCTTTCTCCTGCAAGTCGTTAATCTTTGTGGTCTTCAAGAAATTGGCAAACTCCTCTGCGTCGACAAGTTCGTACAGATCCATCGGCTTCTTGGCCAGTTTTGCTGCCACATCCTTGTACTCATGCCGTAGCTCCGCATTCAGCCGGGACGTGTGTTCCTGAAAGTCATGAAGCAACCGGTTTGCCCAACGTGCGAGCTCCGCAATAATGGTGATATTCACGTGGCTGCAATCAACACAGAAGAGTCGTAAATACTGCTTGTCGTGGGTCGCTGAGTTGATTCGAACTGCTGTCGCTCTCACTTTTTCCATCTCTGCGCGACATGTTGCAACGTCGCTGCGCTCCGCGAGCTCCTGGGTATCAATAGAGCACACGTATTGGTGCATGTGTGCAAACACGGCGTAGTCCATTTGCAGCTGGCGGAGATGGCAGAGATTGTGCTCCACAATTTCTCGGATTCGAATTGCTGCCAGCACAATGTCATCTTCTTGAGACGTCACGTTCCACAGAAACGGATTGCTAGGAGTCGAGAATTGAAGAGGCTCGTCGAATTGCGCCTCAATCCGCCCAACATTGTGGAACAACTGGGGCAGGTTGTGAAGGACATTCAATAGATGACTGGGGATGTCAACCAACGAGTTGTGGAACTACAGTAAAAACGAACAAACGTAAGAAAGTGTGACGCCAGCCAAGGATGCATGAACAGTTTCTTGTACCTGCACTTCTCCATGTTGCACTGCCAGTGATATAAGCAGTCCGGAGTACGTTGGATACTGGCCTTCATTCTTCTGCATCTCTCTCTTGGCAGAAATCGGATCTTTGCCTGTCGATTTCCCAAAGAGCTCGAAAAATGCAACGTACGCTTTGACAGACTTGACTATCAGCGAGCGGATCTGCAGATACATGAGCGCTCCGATTGTGTCAAAGTAGTGGCGAGTGCGATACTCCACTGCTGCTGCAGAGGTGTGCACAGAGTAGGTCTCTGATTTGATTGCGTCTTCAATCATCACCCTCACCTTCCGGTACCAGTGCTCCGTCAGAAAAGCTTTCATCTGCGCAGCATGGCGCAGTTGCTCGTTCTCAAATGTGTGCAGATCAAGCGGGTTATTGCTTGAACTGAGCGTTTTCACACTGGGCAGATTGACCAGAAGGATAGAGGACTCCATCTCGTGCCATAGCGCCTGTAACTTGCGAACCAGCGGGTTTGAAAGCATGTAAATGGTGCCCAATTTGCTTTTCACGCGTTGCCTTCGCCTCGTCTTATTGTCGTATACTTGATGTCGAGCCTCGCCATCCGTAGCACCAACGCTGTAATCATTCCGTGGTACTTTTCTCTCTCTCGCCGCAAGACTCACGGTTTTCTTCTTTCGCTTCAACGCCAGGATCTTCAAATCGCGTAGGCAGCCATTGTTCCCGTTGCTGTTCCCCCACTTCCAATGGATTGGAAGCGTGGCGTGCGCGGGTGTTCCGTGGGGGATACCGAGTCGCAGACAGGACCTCTCGCGAAGCAGTATGTAGTCGAGCATCGCTTTTTTCGCGCTGACGTAATAGTTTGCGATAAACTCTTGCTGTGCCGAGTTCAATATCTGCACCATGTGGCCGCTTGGTGGTTCCGTCAAGTATTTGACCGCTGATGAGACGATCCGATCGATAAGCTCGGACGTAATTGGAGCTAGCCAGTACCGCTCAATCAACCGGTCGTCTCCACTGATGTAGACGAAGTAACGCTCCTCCGACTTTGCATCGTGCGCTTGAATTTGTCTTTCGCGATTGACAGACACTGATGTTGGTGGCTTCGAACTGTGCATCGATGAAGCTGGATACCTGATCGTCTCCAGCTTCCGCTTTCTTCCGGGTGATCCTGGAGGCACTTCAATCCATGTTGTGCCAGGCTCCACAATTCTCGGCAGATCGCCATTGTTGGTCGAAGGTGCTCCAGATCTTGATCCACGGTGCGCAGTCTCTTCGTACATCATTATGCCAGTCACAGATGACTTCAAAACATTGCCATTCGCCAGCACTGCCTTCTGCATCGCGAGTAGAGCAGCCGATGGTGTGTAGTTCGTTGCGATTCGGTTACTGGGCTGCAGAAAGGACGTGTTTTGATCTGGCTCGACGCACAGTGTCCGACTCAGAGTGTCGAACAGCAACGGGAACTCAGGGGACAGAAGTCCGGTGTTGGTGTTGATCGAAGAGACCATGCTTGCAGCAGAAGTAACCAAAGTCTGCTCTGAGGTGTTTTCCACTGGCGCTCTTTGATAGCGTGCTTGGAGTTGCTGAGCTCGGGGTGACACTTTCACAACTGCAGTGTGCGCTAGAGGAGACGCTGACTTGTTGTTACTCTGCTGACGGGGGTCGCACTGACTCGGAGGTCTGCGCGGGTGAGTCAGGTCGAACTTGAAGTTCGGCATCGAGTGTACATTGTCGTACACGGGGTTCACCTGTATAGCTTGCGAAAAGTCGCCACTCGTTAGAAACGAGCTCCTGCAAGAGCGCGTCAGAGAACAGATCAATATCAGACAAACACACCCTCTCAAAATGACTGCAAGCAAGATGTCAGCACGTACTTTGCCTTGGGTACGGCAGACTTCTTGCTGAGAATATTGCGCTTCACGACGCTCTCACCCGTCCGAATCTCGAACTCTAGGGTTGGCCTCACGCTCTGCTGATTCCAAATGCATTGACATCAAATACGCGAATGTGGTTAGTTATACAGCTGTACTAGCATACGCACGGGTTGACTCTAGTCACAGGAGTACTTACCGTAGAACGAGACATCATTTGCTGCTCGACGGCGCGGTTTGAACAGGATATTACCCCGACGCCGATGCTCAGTTCTACCTAGTGACATGGGTTTGGCAAGCGGCAAGTGAGTTTTCCTTCTTCTCTTTCGTCAGGAACGAAGAGCTCAAATCTTGTAACAGCGTACTCGTTTGCACTGGCTCATCGCCTGTCCGATCTTCTGAATCACAGCTTGAAGCCACTCCTGCGCTTTCGTGGCGTCCACGGAACTTCCACAGCACGACGCCATTTCGAGGAAATTGAACGCGAACACGTCTGAGCGCTGAGAAGTCGCAACTGGTGATGCAGGTTGCGTTTTGTCAGCACTCTTTGAGTCCATGCCGGAGCTCGAGTTTGTGCGAGGAAGCACCGCGATCGGTCGCGCGGTCACCTGCAGTCCGAACGCATCCAAGAAGCTCTGATCTGGCTCTGATAAAAGAGACGGCAGCGCGTACAAGATGCATACAAGGTATGCGAGCTATTGTCAGTGCAGACCCTCATATGCGTTCCTTGCACAACACCACGGACTGTCTCGGTCATACCAAAGTGCAGGATTCGAATGTTCAGAGCGTGCACTTTCATGCTGATGGTACCAAAGCGAGGGACTGCCGCTGGCGCCTCCATTCCAACCTAGACATTCCATTCGCATCGTCATGCGGCCAGTTAAAACACGCTTTTCGTCATACATCAAGCAAAATCCACACCCACGAGTACACCCACACCCACACACCTGCGTCTGAACCCAATCGCAGAGAAACTTCCACACTATCGCGCACTCATCCGCCGTGATCGGGAACGAGTTCATGAGAGATCGCGGTGTCTTTGGCGGTAACCACGTCGTGAGCGAGCCGGTGTGTATTGGACTCGCGCTCTGTTGGGGGACTGACGGCAACCCTGGTGACGCGGCGTGGGACGTGACAGGGGGAGCTTTCAGGCCGCTCACTGGGCGTGGACTCGGCTGCACATGCGCAGTGGTCGTCGCAGGCGCGAGCGCCGAGAAGATAGTGCGCTCCGTGACGACATCCGCGGCTGTGAGCGCCTCCATGGTGTCGATATCTATCTATCTGAACGCAACAATGGGCGGATTGGATTTGGGGGCGGACTTCGTGTCGCTTCGCAGAGACAATCACTCTCAAGTGGCACATTGAAGGGAGTGTCAACCGCCATTTTTTAGCGATTTTTGAGCAACAGTTCAGCATCGTCGTGCTCAGAGGCTTGTACAAAAATTGCTCCAAAAGGCGCATTCTTTTAATGGTCAAGATTATCCCCCCCACAAACACTTAAATCAGACAGGACAGTTTGTGACCATCATTTGAGGGAGTTTAACTTGGCTGTCAACTTTGGACACCTTCGAATGATGGGCGCTCTCAAATTCGTCGAGTCGCCGAAACGTCAATGCGTTTCAGATTCGTTCTTTCAACACTGGTACCAAAACGAATCGCTTCTGTCGCTTCGTGATGGTGTTGCAATTGCTTCATGTTACAAAAGAATGCTCTGGGGAAGTGGATTTTGTGCTTGCTGTCGTGACTGGCTGCCTTCTGCATCCCCAAATGCGGTGAAATCATTGCTGGTGATTTCAAATTGGAGGCATACCTTTGAGGAGGAGGGTACCAACCGGTCCGATATACCATTACGCGGCCGCCACGTTCGTTCTCAGGTGTGTTCAGCGCGCGCATTTTGAAGCCAACTCTTTTCTGAAGGAAGAGAGCATGACGTGGGATTTCTGAGATGCATCGACCAGTATTGTTCTTTTAGAACCTCTCAGCACAAGAAGAAATGTGTGTCTGGAAACACAGGACCTAGAGGATGCGAACGAACGTACCTGCTCAATGGTCCAATTTACAGCAACGACGCGGCACAGCGGTGGCGTATTCAATAGTAGAGGAGGTCGCGAACGGATAGTGCAAGCGATTTGCTGCGGCTGCTTGCTTATTTCCTTCCCCCTCCTCACCTCGCCTCTGCAGAATCGTGTGTTAGGGAGTTTGTGAGATCGTGAAACCTGTAGAGATGCGGTGATGACCAGAACTAGGGTTGGGTGGGTCGCTGTCCACGTAGCATTTGCAAATTGAAATTTAGTCGAGTGCCTCGATGCATCTTATCAGGAGTGAGCTGAGCTGAGCTCTATGTGAGCAGAAATTGAATCCTTTGTGCTTTTCTTTGAGCCGCACGGAAAACAACAACGCATCGAGAGAAACGGGGGGCAATAATATCCAGCTTTCTTGCTTGTTCGCTGGCACGCATCAGCTGAATAAAGTCTGTGGCATGTGTGTGGGGAGGGTGCGCGTCAGTGTGTGTCACCGGTCGAGGATCCTCCTCCATTTCTTGGCACGGATGAGCGAGCACAAGGCGCAAAGTACGCAGCCGGCCACCCCACTCAATACATTTGGTACATTTGCGCAGGTTGTTGCCGCAAAGTTCGCGTGGTAAAACTGCACGCACTTAACGATGATCTGAACAGAAGAGACTGCGAGTGACAAGACCGAGCAATTACAACGGAGCGAGGAGAGCTGTCAAGCGACGCGGGGTGGATGAGTGGCGCTGCAGTCAGCTCATTCTTCTCCTCCTCGCGTCACATCGCGCTGTGGATTGTAAGTCTGCAGGTCAAACCAAACCAAACTGCCATCTTGCTTTGTGTTTTTGCCATGTGGGATTGACTGGTTCTGTGCCCGAGGCGACAGGCGGCACATGTGCCAATCGCACCATGTGGGGTTAGCTGGTTCTGTGTCCGAGGCGGTAGGCGGCAGGTACATGTGGTGGTGAGGGTGTGAGTTTTAAAGCTGATCCCATGAGACGAAGGTCTTGAGTGCAGCGCAAGGCAATGCGCAATTGCTTTCCAGATGGCTCGTTCAATGTGTACGGTAGAGGAATGCGTCTTGCGATGGGGATCTTTCACAATCCCCACACAAGCTGAATGCTTCAGGCTCACGAGGCGCTTTTGCTTTGGCGAGTGAGTCTCACCGAAGAAGAAGATGGAGAAGCATTTGAAGCACGAGCCCACAAGCACAAACGGTCCAGCCTTGAGCTCACGGCGTCCATCCCCACCCACGACGTTCTATCTGTTTGGCCTTGACGAGGTGGGAGGGGAGGGAGGGAAGAAGTGGGATGTCAGACAAGGTACGTGGCTGCGGCTCCTCCTCGAGTTTGCATAACCGGCAATCACGGCCGTGTGTACCGACTGATAGCCACGCCTTCCTCCATAGTCACTCGTGAAAAATCACCAGGGCAATCAAGTCAGTCAAGCAAGCGACCTGGTCTCTCTCTCTCTCTCTCTCTCTCTCACACACACACACACACACATACACTTTCCAATTCGGCAAGTTGCGGCCGCAGCGTTGCTCGAATACCAGAATTCAGGCTCCAGGCTCCAGGCGCGCGTTTCCAGTGCAGGTCAGCAGGTCGGCGGGTCGAACAAGCAAGCATCATGGGCGTGGCTTCCCCCGAGCGAGACAGCATCACGCTGCTCGGAAACCCGACGTCGGGCTTCACGCCGCAGAAGGAGTACGAAAAGATGCGCACGAACGGTTTCGACGACCTTTTTGAAGGCGGCGCACTGCGAGACGGTGGCGCGCCTCGGCTCTTCTCCAGGGATTACATCGGGCTCGTGGCGCAGTACGCCGCCGTGGGACTCATCGACGGCGTGCTGCCGAACACGGTCTACCCGTTCCTGCAGAACTACCTCAACTTCTCCGGTCCGCAGACGACGTCTGCGACGACGCTCGTGCAACTCGCGTGGTCCTTCAAGGTGTTCTATGGCATGATCTCGGACTGCTTCCCGATCAACGGCTACCGCCGCCGCCCGTACATGATCATCGGCTGGATGCTCGCGATCGCCATGCTGATCATGATGGCGTGCACCCCCCTGAGCGACCCGTACTTCCTCGACCCAGATCTCCGCGACATCGACGAAAACAATCTCACTGCTGCGCAGGAGGTATTTATCAACCACGACGCGAACTCCAACCCGGCCAAGTACGTGATCCCGATGATGCTCTGTGCGTTCGGATACCTCGTCGCCGATGTGAGTGCAGATGGCGTCGTGGTCGAGCTCGCGCAGCGTGAACCACTGGCGGTGCGCGGCACGACGCAGAGTATCATCTACGGCGTACGCACGGTGTTCAACATTCTCGCGGCGTTCGTCGTGGGCTTCGGCATGAACGGCGTGGACTATGGCGGCGACTTCTCGTTCTCGATCTCGTTCCCGATCATGATGCTTGGACTCGCGGTCGTGCTGGCGCCGATGCTCCCGCTCACATGGTTCTTCATCCGCGAGGAGCGCGTGGTGCGCGTCGAGTTCCGAGGCTACATGCGCTCGCTCTGGCAGATCGTGCAGACCCGCGCGGTGTACCAGGTGATCGCGTACATGTTCGTCTCGGGTATCTTCATGCGCTTCTCGTACGTGTCGCGGTCCCCAATCCAGTCGAAAATCGTCCAGGTGGACCCGATCGCGGAGAAGCTCTCTCTGTTGGTGTACAACGCAGTGTTCGCTAGCGCCATTTGGATCACGGGCAAGTACGGACTCCACTGGGACTGGCGTAAGGTGCCGGTGTACACGATGATCGGGTTCGTGGCGCTGGACGCGACGTGCGTGCTCGTCACGGTCTGGGACATCTACCGCGCGTCGTGGTTCTGGCTGCTCTTCCCGATCCTCGAGCAAGTGCCACAGGGGCTGAGCTTCATGGTGGGTACGTTCGTGATCGTCGAGCTCTCGAGCGAGGGCCACGAAGGCGCCATGTACGGTCTACTGACGACGGTGTACAACGTCGCGGCGCCGGTCGCATCCGTGGTCACGATCTACTCCAACTCAGTCTTCGACCTCTCGAACGAGCGCATCAAGGAGGACAGCAATGAGGTGCGCTGGGATATCACGATCACGGTGCTCATCATGTATGCGATGAATCTGCTCTCGCTCGCGTTCCTCTTTCTTCTGCCGCGCCAGAAAGAGGAGACCCAGATGCTCAAGCGCCTGGGCGGCTCGTCCTATTTCATGGGAGCCTTCACGATCTGCTACCTGCTGTTTGCGCTCGCGTGGTCGGTGACCATGAACCTCCTCGGATGCTTTGAAGCCACGGCGTGTCTCCGAATCGCTGGTGGTAACGGCTGCGGCAAGAAGGAACCTTCTGCTGACAGGGCTGGTGGCCGTTGGTAAAGCAGGAGAGAGGAAGGAGAGAGAGTGCGAGAACGGGTCTATTGTATCTAAGTCCAGTTGAGTCTTCGAGTCTGTCTTGGTTGAGGAAGGCAGGCAACAGTTATTTGATTTTATAAGAACGCTACAGCAACACATGTGCAGTTTTCAATGTCCAAAATGGATCCTCATCTTTAGGTGAGCTCCTTGTGCGAATAGATCGCCATTGGAGACCACCACAATAGTGAGAGTGAGGTGCTGGCATTCTAGACACACGAATCAATTGATGAATTGATTGGAGATGATGCGAAGAAAAAAGAAAGCCAGAGAAGTGGACAGTTGCCATTTTGCATATCATACGATTACAAAATGTCAAAGTTTGTCAAGTCTCGAGAAGAAGATGCGATCTTGGCTGATTTTGAAGTCCCATCACGATGGCGTGTCAAGAATTACTGACAGAGACAGGCCAACGGTCTTTCTCTGAAGACTGTTTGACATATCGTAAACTGCATAATTTATACACAAGAGATTTCATCTAATGGCACGTGGATAGGAACAGAGGCGCATTGAAAAAGAAGAGCAAAAGCGAACTCTAATGTGGTCGCAATTCATCGTTTTACCCAAGACAAACTCCTTTTTAGCAGACAAGACTTGAGCACCGCTGGTATTTGGTCCACTTGGCGGTAAGCCGTTCGTTTGCACCTCATGGGAATCGAATTCTTTTTCGTCACGGGAAGGTTCGAAAGAACAACGATATTTATTTTAGATCTCCCACACGTCATGTTCCCTTTCAATTTCTGAAGAAGAGTTGGCTTCATAACTGCACTGAATACATGAGCGAAATGGGTGAGAAAAGGTCGTATGGATGGCATGGCGACTCCAAACAATAAAGTTACACTCTATCGGCCTCGGACTCCGAGAGCCTACGGGAGGGTCAACTTTAACCACTTTTGCGGATGAAACTATCATCCTCAAAACAGTGTGATCTGGGTCAATACCTAGAGGTACGAGCTACATGCATCGGATTTCCATTTAGGAAACTTTCCATCGTGATAACTGCACATGCGAACGACGCTTCTGTCATTACGCTGCTTTAATCGTCCTAGACACCAATGTGTGCACTGCAGAACTGAACACAACTGTCACGGAGGTCAGCTTAAGTACTGTTGAAAAGTTTGACCTCGAAGTGGCGAGTTGTGCAGCGCAAGATTGTGTAATTATTACGATAGGAAGAGTAGCATTTTAATTTAGTGATATCGGTTTTAACGTGACATAACGTTTCATTTAATGATTTTTAGCTCTATTAAAAACGATATATGCTCTTGTTACCACTTGCACTCCTGCCACCGACTTTCCGTTTGTGCGATGTACCCACATGAGCTCCTTGGTTAGGTATCGATTCTGCAATCCTTTCGGTTAGCAGGTGGTCATGATTAACCTAATCGCGTACCACAGCATCTGTTTCGTCCACCTGACTGCGCAAATCGCGATCTTCCACTTCTCGCTACACTCATCACCATTTTCCACGCCGCATTCGTTCTCCGCGTGTGTGTGTCTCGGTTCATTGAAACAAGCGTCTTTCACATGGGACTGGTGCATACCTATCCTACATACAAGCATTCGTGTGGTATCTCTAATAGAAAATAAAGTGTCGGCTACGAGATTTCTGCGTGTGCGCTGCCTGGAGCCTGGAGCTCCTGTGTGGAAATGAAAAGCACGAAGAAAAAACCTTGAGACCAACGGAATTGCTATTTCGTACTTTAGCGAGAAGCATACAACACTCAAGTGTAAGGCAGTTTCCGTGTCCGAATCAGACCCTTTGTCTTTTTTGTTCTGCAGCTGTTCCAACATGGCTGCGGATGGGCAATGCGGATGAATTTGCATGAACGAAGAGGATGCGTCCGCTTGATGGATCCTCCGTCCACAACAGCCGCGCTCAGCCGCGAAAAGAAGGCGAGAACGAGACCGAGCGCCTGGCCTGAGGCTACTGGCCTGAGGCTACTGGCCTCCCCCCACCCCTCACTTTCGCTTTTGTCGTCGATCACTCAAGAGGAAATCCCAAGAAGACAAGCAGCCAGCCATGTCGACGAGAAGCGCCGCGTCGTCGTCGTCGTCCCGCGACCGCAGCCCGCTGCTGCAGCAGTACGGATCCGAGGACACAGGACTGTTGCCAACGATGGCACACAGCACGCCGCTCCGCCCGCAACAGCAGGGGCTGCTCAAGAAGTCGAGCATCTTCTACGCGCTCAACGGCGTGGCACTCCTGGCACTGCTCTCGGTCTGCGTGTCGATGCATAGCACGATCACGCGCCTCGAATCCCAGGTCGCGACCCAGACGACCAGCAGCCACGCTAAGGGCGTGCCACCTGAAGCTGCCACCATGCGCGCGAGCCGCCGCCACCGCTCAGCGCACAAGCACGACGAAGACGACGACAAAGAGCTTGTCGTCGAGCGCTTGCCGATGGTATTCCTGCCATCCAAGTTCGCGGTCGACTACGTCACGCCGCGCCAGAACCAGGCGCACCGCGGCACGTGCTGGGATTTTGCGACCGTCGGCTTCTTGGAGCAGTCGTACCGTCAGAACGGCGTGCAGAACGGCTGGCTCGCCGAGGACGAGTACGTCGCATTCTCCGAGCAGGTATGGCATATGTGCTTCCTTATAGTTTGTTATTGTTCATTGGATGCTAATGCTGGCTGTGTCGAATGGAAAATTTTGTGTATCAGGCGTACGGTGTGGAGATCCTGAACCTCTGCACAGGACCAGCGGACTCGCCGCAGCAGAAGGCGTGCCGCGTCGCGGGCGACGCCGTGTGGGAGAACTCGACCGAGGGTGGCGAAGTGCCCGTGCTCTACTACTTGCGCGAGGGGCTGCAGGAGTCCATTTTCCCGCAGTCAGTCTGCAAGTACTACGAGAACGACGGCAACGACACGCTCTGTCCCGGCATGGAGGCGGCGCGCGAATTGAACCCGCTCAAGTTCTCTGTCAAGGTACGCAAAGCGCAACACGTTGCCTCATGATGCTGTAGTAGTCTGTTTGATGTCTGAATGCCACAATTTCCGTCTTTGTTATTGCCGCTTCTTAGAGCATGGACACCAAGTACGAAGACATGTCGGTGCGCGAGCACCTATTCCGCAAGAAGCAGGCGATGCCGCTGTCGACCCCCGTGGCGATGGTGACGCACTACTACCCGTGCATTGGCTCGTTCGCGAACGATCCGCACTGCCAGCCGGACCACTGCACGCTCTGCCCGCCAGAGCTCGCGATGACGACATGCTGCGTGCCGATGAAGGGCGGCAGCAACCGCAACATGGAGGGCGAGTTCTTCAGCCACCACGGCATGTCGATCGAAGGCGGTCACGCGATGGTGAGTAGTGCAGTAGACAACCTGATCGAAGATGGCCCTGAGCTTTGGCAGTGTTGCTGACTCGTATCTCTGAATGTAATTGATTGTGTAGCTCCTCGTCGGCTACAACGACGCGTTCCTGACCCGCGAGGGCTTCACTGGAGGCCTGATCGTGAAGAACTCGTGGTTGGACGGCCCAACACAGGGCAGCCACTCGCTCGCGTACTGGATGCAGGAGGTGTCGGACTGGGAAGAGCGCACGGTCTGCCCAAACAGCTGGAAGTACGTCCATTTGTCGCCTTGTTGGTTGTGATACACGATGGATTTCCACTGCTTTACTGATCCACTTGGATATGCATTTGCGCTCTGTGTGCAGCCCGTTCAACTGGTACCAGTGTGGCAACGAAGGCGTGAACGCGCGAAAGGGCTCGGTCGGCAACGCCAACAACACAGAGACGTTCAACGAGCGCATTCAGGAGTGCCTCTCGGAGGAAACCCAGATCTTCGCCGAGACCAACGTGCAGCCGCTGCACTTGAAGTGCAAGGACGCCGCGCAGTGCAAGACCGACGGCGACTTTGTATACTTTGTGCGCAACACCACGGACTGGGGTGACCGCATGACCGTCATGTGCCTCTGGGAGTACTCTGCCGAGCAGCACATCGCGCGCGAAGTCTGCCTGAAGCCGATGCTCGAGCTCCAGATCGCTCGTACCCTTGCGTACGTTTGACTTTGTTGTTTTTCCTGTATGAGCCGTTCACATTGGCTGGCCAGGTAGACTAACCCCAGCTCTGCTCTTGTTACTTCTGCGTGATATTTGGTACTATAGCCCGGTCGCTGCGGAGACCAAGGAGAACGACACGGACCGCTGCGGCTTCTACTTCATCCCGTACGAAGCGCTACGCAAGTGGATCATGCAATTCCAGGGCTTCTTCGTCAACAGCTTCGAGCTCGAGTGGGACCCGCGTTCGTACGCTGCCAACAAGGAGGAATACGAGGAGTTCGACTACTCGCTGCTCGAGGCGTCGACGAAGAAGCAGAACACGAGCCACTTCCTCGGACCTTTCCCGTACGCGCAGGTCGTGGAGAGCTTCCGAAAGAACTAGGGCTCTGCTGTTGTTGGACGGTCAGTTCAGGATCGCGCAAAAAGTAGCACGAGAGTGAGTCAAGCGACTTTGAGTGAAGACGAGTCCAATACACAGATGGGTGTGTAATGTATCGTTCCCATCATGATCAATTAACAGGCGTGTTGTCGCTTCTCTTTGCGTAGCCAAATCATTTCTTGAGTCTTGCAAATGGAAGTTCCAGCCGAAAACATCCGAAGGTCCTTTTACCTTTTTGAGTGGCCAAGCGACCCCGGTAATTTCACTATAGCGGCTGCGTATTTGTGAAGCGCCGTCAAAATGTGCTTTCTTCTCAAAGTTCAAAACCTCTTTAAAACGATATCACAGGAGAGTAAAAGTTTATTTAATGTGATATCGTTTTCAAGAGGCATTACTTCTCGAACAGTATTTCCACCCGCGCTTATTGGCTAAAAATCGTTAACACGTTTTTTGGATTGCCGCAATGAAATGCACAAACGCCATCACAAGCCCATCAAGAGAAGAAGCATTGCCAACGGACAACTAACTCCCTCGACGTGCGTGCGGTGCGCGAGGTCCATCGAACTGACAGAGTGACAGACAGAAAAGGAAGTAACGCAGCACTAGTGCACCAGAGCACCAGAACTTATCGGCAGCAGAGAAGCAGAGATGAACATCGTGTTTGTGTGCACGAGCAACACGTGCCGGTCGCCCGTGGCGGAGCTCTTCGCGGTCGAGTGGTTCAAGCGCCGCCTCGAGCTCTCGCGCGAGGAACAGGAGCAAAAAGGCGTCAAGATCCAGTCTGCAGCGTGAGTGACTTGTGTATGTGTGCACGCAGTCTCTATTCGTGTATGTGTGCATGCGGTTTGTACGCCTTGACGTGTCTGACCGTGCGTGTGTGTTTTGTATGGCTTGTTAGCATCACGGACGCATTTGAGAAACCCGGGTCGCCCGCGTCCGCGAACGCGATCAAGGTGATGAAGGAGTATCAGATCGACCTGTCGAAGCACCGGTCGCAAATGCTCACGGAACAAATGTGCGCTGAGGCGGACTTTGTGGTCTGCCTCTCGAGCGGCCACACGTACAAAGTGGTGGAGCTCTTCCCGTCGATCAAGGAGCGGAGCGGCGTGCTCTGCGTCCTGCCACGTGACGTGCCAGACCCGTGGCACATGCCGTATGACACGTACATGGAGAACGTCGCGCAGGTCGAAGAGCTAGTGCGCGAGTTCCTAGAGAAGAACATCACGTGGGATTGAGCGATTGAACCAAGGAGAGGGTGCGTGAAGCGAGAGCAGAGCAGAGCGTGTGCAGCCTGAAGGCAGAAGAGAGTGTATTGCATATACCCATCCATGTTGTTGAGAAGCGAAGCGATGTAACGCGAAAGTAAGTAAATATGTATGAACAGCTATGGAATTGTGACAGACAGACAGACAGACAGACACCTTGTGCTTGCGTGGTTCTTCGTCTCGAGCGCGGGTTCGTGCCATTTTGGTCGCGCATATCGTACCGATTGTGCGCTTTTCTTTCTGGCGTTGCTGTGACGAGCGTCGCACTCACGCAGCTCACACATACTCACACTCAAACTGTTCGCTTCTCTTCTCTCGCATCTCCCAACGCAGCTCTGGCGAAATTTTTGCACGCCTTCCACAGATCACTCTCTCTCTCTCTCAGCGGGTGATCTGCTTGTGAGCATGTGCGCAGTGCTGCGAAGGCGCATCTATCTGTCTGCGCAGATGTCCGAACGCCAAGTTATTTCGCTCGCTGCTTCAAAGAGGAGCTCTGTCAGTCACGCTTCAACTAAAACTTGCGCAAACAAGATGTCAGCCGCGTGTCCGTCCGTCCCATCCGCCCGCTCGCCCTTCGACGTTGAAGTGACTACCAGTCCGCGGACGACACGTGGACGCCGAGTATGAGTATGAAGAAGGAATGGTATGCGTCCGCGTATCGAAATGTCCGTTCGCTTTGCTGGTTTTCTGCGGTTCGCGGTCCGTGAGAAAGCGCGAGATCTGCATGATGGCGTCGCCCGCCCGCCAGGCTCCGTCATCGTCGCGCGGTCGAAATTTTCGCAAGTGGCGTGCAGACCGAGCATTGAGATCGAGCTGAGGAGCCGCAAGCACCACAGCTGCTGCATCCATGGATTATGGATCCGCAGCCTGATCTGCGGACGGTTGAACAGACGCGGACGCCAGGCATGTGAGGCACCAAAAGGCGTTTCGTGGGGGCGTCCAAAGACTTTCGTTCTCTTGAGAGCACCGTCCAAATAGTTCAACCCTCACATCAATCAATCACGCTCTGTGTGTGCATCCATCCGAATGTTATTGCGAAGGCAAAGGCAAGGTGGTCACAAATCTTGTGCATTGCCGCCGCCAGTTTGTGACTCGTCCGTTTACATATCGCATACTGACTGCTGCTGCTGATAATGATAATGATCCCATACCATGTGCGGGTGGGGTGGGTAGTCGACCGGGGTTGCAGGTTTACTTTCTGTTTCGTCGTCGGCTTGTGGGCCGCGTCACACCTACACATGCGCGATCTCTACGCAAGCAGGTTGACAGATGCGAGGGATGGACGCGCATCAAATCGAACGGGAGGAGTGACTTCTCGGGTCGCAAACTGCAAAACCTCGCTCATAAAGGGAGGGGCGACGTGCACTTGCACTTGTCTGCATTTTGGAAACCCCACCCAACTTCTGAGAAGATCGAAATCTGATGCGATTCGATTGATTTGGATTTGGAATCCCCGCATCAAAGTCACATCACGAATCTGTTGAGCCATCCACTTGTTATTTTGGGCTCCTAGCTGTCTGTCCTCCCATCCCTCGAACCAAATGCGAACCAGATTCAACTCGTTTCTTTCCATTCACAATAAAATAAACAACAAGATGCATACGCTCACCATACTCACACTGGAGCAGCTCCGGTATTTATTTCTTCTTATTACTGAGAAGCAAGTGGTCGGATCCCATGCCGCAAAGTGCTGTGCGTGTGCTCGCCTATGCCAAATTGCTGGTCCAAACGGATGAAATGAATGCGGTGCACGTCCTTTCATGTCAGTTTCAGTACTCATTCACCATCCAGATTATTTCAGAAAATGGGATCACTTTGTCTGTTTGGCTGCTGTTCCCCAGAAAGACGCTATTTTAGGCTATTTGGCTCCACTGAAAACGCAGCAGCTAAACCTGCCAAGTTTGGTCCTTAACTATGTGATACCCTGTTCTATATGATCAAATGCTCGCTTCGACAGATGTGAGTGGGATCAAACTCAACTCCTGCCAAACAACACTCGAAGCTAAGATAAGTGTTCCAAATGGATAGCAGTCAGCTACAGAGATTAACGCACATCTTGACGGCTCGCGTGATAGCAGCTACTGTCGGGGTCAAGCTGAGGTCGCCGATCATGCAAAATACATTGAGAGTTTCGTCTTGAAGATGAAAACAATTAGCATCGATTACAAATAACCCACCAAGAATGTACGTTATTTGTATCTCGACGATATGCTGCTCACTTGATGCTAGTCTAACCTTCCGCTCGCCCGAATGTAAAAGTGGAGTAGTTCTCTGGATTCCCTTGCTCTGCAGTATTTGCGTGAGTGTTTCTATTGAGGTTGTACCTAACACACACCACTGAATATTAGTGGCGGGGTTTGGTCACACCTGTGCGCTTGGAAGTACCTTTTAGGCTAAAGCAAAGCAGGATGTCTAGCGCAATTGCCCGTCAATTTGAAAGAGATTACGCATTTACTCAATTGATCTAGCTGTCAGAACTTTGTAGAGGTAACATGGAGATGCGATGAGGAGAAAAGGATAATACTAGTATTACTGATGTTGCAACTGGTATGGACAAGACTAGCAGGCATTATTTAAGCATCGCGGTTGCTATCGTAGAGACTAAACTAATGTGGTCTACCAAGTCTATGAAATTGACAACGTATCTGTATGCGTGCACTTGAGGCGACGAATGCGTGCTCGGTTTCCATTGCAATATTTAAAGGATTGCCTCCTCTCGAGGCTGATCGTCCTGTCATACATGATGCATCGACATGTTCAGTGACCACATTGTGTTACAAGGTTGTCTGCCGAAAGCCCAATTTGGGGTATTTTGGGTATCCACCCCGTACCGTACTGTACGTGTGCCAGTCGGTTCCCATTGCTTGCGGATGATTCCAAAAGTTGCACTGTCTTTCTCTTTGCACACTCTCTCCTGCTCGATGTGACACGGGTCTGCGGGTCTGGTTCGCCAGCAAGCCAAACAAGACAAACAAGCCGTAGAGGAGAGTCAGACAGTCAGTCAGTCAGCCCAAAACAACCCCAAAGGCAATCCCCACAGTGCACTGCGCCAGCGCTCATTGTGGTTTTCGCCCTCGTCCCGCCGCGCGTCCGCTCTTCAGTCCGCAATCCTCTCTCACGCACACGCACACGCGCACACACGCAACTAAGAATGGTGGGCTTTCTGCGCAAGAAGAAGTCGGACAAGATCATGCTGTCGCACGAGACGGCGCTCGACCGCAAGGGCAAGATCGACGGCGCGAGCCTGCTAGACGGCAACGGCGACCCGACCAGCGGCTCGCTCTACGACGCGCGCTACCCGAACGGCCGCCGCAACTCGAACCAGGAGAACAGCGCCTACGATAACGCCGCGGTGAACAGCAACACGTTCCCACCACCATACCCGCAGCAGCACCAACAACAGTACGGTGGCGCGTTCCCGATGCAGCAGCCGCAGTACAACAACAACAACAACAACAACAGCAGCAACAGCTACCCGGCGGCGCCGCCAGTGATGCAGACAGGCTTTGGCAACAGCGTAGGAGGCGGCTACCCTCGCCAGTACGGCGCGCACCAGCAGCAGCAACAGAACGCGCCGCAGCAGTACCCGGTGCGATATGGCGCGCACCAGCAGCAGCAGTCGTTTGGCGGTCCGCAATCGACGTACGGCGGTCCACAGCAATATGGCGGTGCGCCACAGCAGACGTACGGTGGTGCTCCACAACAACAGCAGTACCCGATCCAGTACGGCCACTACCCTCCTCCGATGCAGCCAGAGGCGCCAAAGAAGTCGTTCTTCCGGATCCCTAGTCTCGGCAAGTCGAAGAACTAGGCGGAGGCGAGCAAAGGTGCAAACAGATAGGTAGGACTTGGTGACAACACAACAACAACAACAGCAATCGGACGCTCGCGCGCTCGCTCGCTGGCGATCGCAAGTACAAGAAGAAGCAGCAGCTGCAGACCTTGCGGGGGATGCGGACGGACAGCCAGGTCGCCCAATTATACGCGACGGTGCAGTCCGTCTAGACTTGGAGCGAGCGCTTGCGAACAACGGCGGTGGTGCGGCGTCCTCAATTTATTCGAACGACAACAGCAGTGACCCCCTTGCTTCTTCATTTAAGTAGAGCCGTAGTGGTTTTTGATTCATTTTTTATGCGTACAAACGAAATACAAAGCAAACGTCAAGCAAGAGAAACACAAAGCAAGCAAGGCAAGCACATGAGAGATTAATAAGTTAACATGATCGCTTCCTTCTCGACGCAGTCGCTACCCTGTCAGGGTATCATATATCTACAATATCGCAGAATTATTGACCGCTTAATCAAAAAGGACCCGAAATGGTCACCTGCCATCCGGGTTTCGGCGTGGCGGCGGAGCATTTCACCGAGAATGAGAGGAAAGATGCATACGGATCAGCAGATTCCTCAAGTGCCCAAAGAGACCAGCAAGAAAAGTAAACACACGTAAGTACGAATCTATTATCATTACTAAGGGAAAGGAGGGGCGAACACGAACATGCGCTGGAATATCCCAACGAATAGAAGCCAGCGTGACTTGGCTTGGCTGGGCTCGCTGGTCCACTGCGAAGGCTCAACCACCCCTACTGGGCTAGGCTCAGGATCCCAATCACCACACGCAAAAGCCATTCACTCAGCGGCTTCTCGTTCTCGATGGTCCTCTCGCGCTTAGTGGATGTTCTGGAAGAGGCGGATGGATCCGTCCGCGCCGCCCGTGGCGATCCAAGGCTGTAGGATGGATGACACACAGTCCACAGACAAACAACAACAAAAAGAGTCAGTCCAGTGCGTTCGGTGATCATCATCATCCTGCTGGTTTGTTTGGGTAGGTGGGTGCAATCCCAACCAACCCCCGATATATCAGGAGGCGCGACGTTTGGCAGTCGCAAAAGAGGGATACACACCGGAATCCAGATAAAAAAATATCCGGATTCGCACACAGAGAACCAGATAGATGCACGCACGTACCAGGACAGGATGGAAGGTGACCGACATGACACCGAGACCACCCGACACCTCGTGGCCACGCAGGATCTTGAGCGGCACAATCAGCGGATTCTTCATCAGGTCCCTACGTAAACGCAAATTTCACAACAACGACACAACGCAACGCCCGATGAGTATCATCATCAACAGACAACAAGCGACACGAGCGAGCGCCCGTTCGACCCAAACAAAAACAACAAAAGCAAACGTACGAGTAGACCATGGCGTGGAAGATGTGAATGGTGCCGTCGTCCGAAGCAGACGCCATGAGCGGGTACTTGGGATGGTACGCCACCGACCGCACAGCCTTCTCGTGGTACTTGAGCGTCTTGTACGGCGTCGACGACAGGTCGAGGTCGAACCAGCAGAGGCGACTATACAAATCAAGGACAAACACAACAAAACGAAACATGGGTTAGGACAAATCTAGGACACAAGCCACCAAATGCGACACAAAGCCACACCCTCCCCCTTATACACGAGGGAGAAAAATAGCCAACCATCCAACACCAAACAAACAAGAAAGGAACATACCGGTCGTAGGAGCCGACGATGAGGTGGTCGCCGTTCGGGTGCACGTCCATGCTGGAGATCCACTTGACGCCCGACGAGAGCTTCTTGACCATGGCCTGCTTGACCAGGTTGTAGATGCGCACGTGGCGCTGCGTGGCGTGGAAGAAGAACGGCTTGGACGGGTGGAAGAGCACGCATTGCACCTGGCCCACGCTCTTGCTGAACGGGTTCTGCGTCTTGCGCTTCGAGATCTGGTGGATCAGCACGGCCGACGCGCCTGCCGCGGGTGTCATCGTCGACAGGTAGTCGCCCTTGTAGTGCCACGTGACGTCCTTCACGTCGCTCGTGTGGTGCAGCACGACGCGGATGCCCGTGCCCACGCGACGCTCTAACCACGGACGCGCGGATGTGCTGCTGCTCTGCTTGTGCTTGTCCTTGGTGCCGCTGTAGAAGCGCCAGGAGACCGGTAGCTTCTTCTTCATGGCTTCGGGCTCGATCGTGGCCTCGGCCTCATCCACCAGCACCTCGAGCCCGTCGTCCTTGACCTCGGCCGCGATGCTCTCGTCGGCGTCGCCCACGAGCGCGTTCGTGAGCTCGGTCTGGTCGCTGCTGCCCGTGCCCGTGGCGATCAGGAACACCTTCTTGGCGGCCGCGACCGCGAGCAACTGGTGGTCGCGATTCGGGTTCCAGACCACCTTGTGCACCACGGCGCCGACATTGTAGGTCTGCAGACAGCGGCCGGTCTCGACTTCCCAGATGCGCACGGTGAAGTCGTCCGAGCCCGAGGCGATGTACTGGCCCAATGGGTCCATCGTGATCGAGCGGATGCGGCCCGTGTGGCCCTTGAACAGCAGCGCAAGCGTGTTCGGGAACGGACGCAGGTCACGCGGCTTCGGCAGCTCCGGCACGAGCGACTCCGGGTCGATGTTGAGCTTGCGCTTGTTTACACGCGGCGCCAGGTACAGGTCCAGACAGCGCTCGAAGCGTTCGCGCACAAAGCCATTGTACGCGCACACGTCGCGCAGCGACTTAAACTTGCGCGGCATGTAGTTGAGCTCGCGGTCCTCCGGGTCGGCCTCTTCCCAGGCGCGGCGCTCTTCCTTGGAGAAGAGGTACTCATCTGGCGGGTTGTACGACTCGACGTGGCCCGGCAGCGGCATCTTTGGTGCCTGCACGTGCGCCGGCCCCTTGCGCACGAGCGCCTGGTCGTCGTCAAACCACATCTGGTACACCTCGGGCTTCTTCTCCTCCTGCTTATCGAGCGTGATGCGGCCTTCCTTGATGCCCTTGATGATCTTCATCACCTTCATGCGCTCCCACTTGGACGGGATGAAGCGGCTCTTGGGCTCCTGGTCGTTGCCCATCGCGTGGATCATCTTGTCCGACGTGTAGTAGTCCACGTACTCGGGGTACGCCTCGAACTCCGGGTGCGCGAACGCACCGGCCTGGATACGGCGGATGATCTCCATGTCGCGGTCCGACACCACGATCTTGCGGTCGTTGTACGCGTCGTACACCGTGCGCCTGTAGTTGGTGCAGTATACAAACAATAGTACAGAGTTAGGATCCGCATCATAAGACCACAGTGCATACACCAACACATAAACAAGAAGGCTCGTCGTACTCGTAGTTTGGATCGTCCTTGGCCGCGATCGCCATGTCGATGCCGTCGCCGCCAGCGTTCGTCTTGATGATCTTCTTGCCGTCGATGTCGTAACCGATGTGGTCGTAGTCCTCGTACCAGCGAAGTGGCACGTTGCCAATCGTGTTGATGTTCTCTTCGTCGTCGGACGACAAGTCGTCGATGTGCAACTGCGACGCGATCTTCAGAGACCCGTCGTCGCGCATCTGCTGCATCTGTTTCTCGCGGTCGATCGTGAACTTGCGAGTCTTGCGCTCCGCCTCGGTCAGCTGGTCTTCGTCATCGTCGCCTTCGGCCTCACTCTCATCTTCCGAAGAAGATCCCTGATCTTCAAACTCGTCGTCGCTCTCGTCTTCGTCGTCGCCGTCTTCGTAGTCCTCCTCGTCGTCGTCATCTTCATCTTCATCCGCGCCAGCCTCGCTGTCGGCTTCGTCGCTGCTCTCAGTATCACTCGGTTGCTCCTGCTTTGGCGCCTGCTTGGCGGTCGCCTTCTTGGTAGGCTGAGCTTGCTTCTTTGGTGCTACAGGCGCGCTCTTCTTGTTGCCATTCGCGGCGCCGTTCTTCTTTGACTGCTGCTTAGCAGGCGCTGGCGCGGCGGCGACCACCACCTTCTTGTTGCTCTCAGCCGGCACGCTGGCCTTGAGCGGCACGGACGTTCGTTTTCCCTTGGCCATGCTCGCTGTCTCTGTCTCTACGTGTGGAGGTCCTGCAAGAGCGAGCACACGTCACACGAATCGTTCGTTGGCAAAGTAGCTTTTCCCAATTGCCGCTTCATTCACTCGCTCACTCACTCGCGCGCTGCCAACCAACTCGCCAACAACCTTTCACACCATTGAAACGCCACAAAGAATGGCACACTGTACCTTTTTCAACGGTACGCCGTACCATCCTTGTACCAAACTCCCACATGCTGCATCTGGGACGCTGTGTGAGTACGACCCACTTTGTGGTGTGAAGGGGGGAATGCGAGTTTGAGCGGGCGGGCTTGGCTTTGGCTTGGCGTTCCGTTCCTCCCCCTTCCTCTCTCTGTGGAAGCATTTCTATTGGAAAAAAGGAGGCAAGCGAGCGCGGCTGTGTGTGTGCGTGTGTGGAATACTTGCGACCGCTTGCAGATACACACTGAAGACCCCAGCGACGACGGCAGTGTGCGTGCGTAGCTCTCCATATATCCTCACCTTATTCGAACGCGAGCCTGAAATCACTTCTGGATCCGACTTTTCTCACGGCGGTGGTGGCTGGCATTCCGTCGACAGATCGCATCGCATCGCATCCTTCCTTGCCTGTGAGTGAGTGAGAAAAGGGTCGGAAGCGAAACAAGAGAGAGACACCATAGGCCGACGGCGCCGCTACAGCTTGTTGACGACCCAGCGCCGAGACTCATACGGCTCGTACTCTCCGTCTTCGTCTCCTTCTGCGTGGAGGATGAAGGCTCCGCGCGCGACATGCGAAGGCTACTTGACGCTGCGGACGAGTCCGTCGTCCCCGCCGCCGATGCTGCGGCGCTACTGCTTCCTCGTGGGCACGTGCTTTTATTACTACAGGTGAGTGATACGCGTCATGTGCGGTGTGGATTGGGCTTTATCACGATTGAGGCATTGCATGGAGAATGAACGTGGTGCTGATGATGATGGTGGTATGTGTCCATATGTACGTGTAGTACTCAAGAAGACGCGTACCACATGCTGCGGTTGAAGGGGGAAGTTGACGTGCTGGGCGTGCAGGAATGGGACGGCAAGGGCAACATGCACATCTATCAGAACGGGTTCCTGTTCGCGACCGCGCAGAATAAAGTGTTTTACGCGTACGCCGATACGGCGATGGACAAGGAGAAGTGGATGCGCGCGATCCAGATGACGGTTGAGACCAATATGCCGCGGCTGCCCGCGATTTTTACGCACACGTACACGGCCGAGTCGCTTTCTCCGAGCGGCGTGTCTGTGGCAATGACCGACGCCGAGTCCAAGTGCAAGTGCCCGCACTGCAAGGCGCTGGAGGCGACGGGCCAGGCGCCGGCGAGCGCGATTCTATACAAGTGCCACAACTGCGACACGCTGTTCTGCGAGAAGTTCACGACGAACAAAGTGCCGCTCCCGCAGCGGTCGTACTACTATTCGAAGCGCGTGTGCGACGATTGCTACGAAGCGCAGATGTTTTTAAATTACTTGAAAGCAATTCTGGAGCGACTGAAAGCGGGCATCTGCCTGTACCCGAAGCCGCTGAATCCGGACACTCCGATCGAGCTGATCATGCCGCAGCGTCCATCGCACACGGAAGCCGCCAACATCGCGATCAACATGCTCAAAATGGGGCTCATCACAGCGGAAGAGTGCGAAGAGATCCTGCTGGCGGACCGACGATACCTCGACCACACGCAAGAGCAACCCGAGATCCCTTTGGATCTGAAGATTTTGGCGCTTCATCGAGAGTTTCGTTCGCGCACGTTCAGCGTGTACCGAGCTGTGATCCTACTGCACCGCCACTTGGACAGCGATCCGCTGCTGTTCAAGCCGATTGTGGAGAAGCTGCTCCACTTTTCGTACACGAGAATCAATCAGGTCGAGTTCTACTGGCCTCAGATCGTGCACGCGTACTTGACGGTGCCCATGTTCGACTTTGAGAAGATTTTCTGGCTCGACGAGCTCGTGTTCTCGATTTGCTCGCGCTCGATTCACTTGGCGTTGCTGCTTCGATGGCAACTGCAGGGAGCTTTAGAAGACGCTTTCGATGTGAACGCACCCAAAGAGATGCAGGACAAGTACGCTCGCGTGGTGCGGCTCATGGTCGAAGTCGAGCAAGAAGTCGTCGGCACCGACCGAGCAACGTTGCTGAGCAGAACCCCTTCCGAGCGATCGAGGCGGAGTCGACTTCCGATGCCAACAGAGGAGCAGTTGCAGCTGATAGAGCGAATGACGGAAGAGATCGTGGTGTATCGGCACGAGGCTCACGCCGGCGCTGGTAACCCCCACGGGAACGCCGACAACTACTCGCCGATGTCTCCATCCAACTCGAAAAATGCTGTTGCATCCCCGGATGCCTCGTCAAGTGAAAGTGACAACCGTTTCCGTGATTTCTCGCGTTTCCAGCAGCACTTACTGACTCCAAAGCATCCTGGGCTGTTGACCGGCGACTCGGACGACAACGATATGTCGATCTCGATTATTGAAGAAGAGGACATGGTGGACAACCAGCCGACTAGTCTGTTCAGTGGTCCGACGCGACGAATGAGTCATGCCGAGAAGTCGGTGCTCTCGCAGTATTTCGCGGATGAGTGTGATTTCGTGCAGCAAATTACAGACATAGCGGAAGTGCTGCGATTCGTGCCGTCTATCCAAGAGCGAAAGAAACGACTCCCGTCGTACTTGGAAAAGATCCGACTGCCACCTATGGCGTACGTCCCTTTGGTGAAGGCGACGGACCCGTTTGAGCGAATTGTGCGCATTCCGACGAAAGAAGGCACTGCGTTTTCGACGAAAGCGCGTGTGCCGATCCTCCTGATCTTTGAAGTGATCCGAGGGAACTTTGACCCGACTGAGCAGCAACAAGTCCTGTCTCCGAGCTCGCCTCACAGAAAGAGTTATCACGGAAGTGGTGCAATCAGCTCCAGCGGCGTAGAGTACATTGAAGACGATGAAGTTGGAAGACTAATTCGCCACCAAGCTCCGGATGGGTTTGCGAGTGCAGATGAGTCGAAGGACGAAGAAGACGCCCACATTCAAGCTGTGGCTGCTGCTGTTGCTGTTGCTGCTGCTCCTGCTCCGCGAGTAGTACGAGGGGGATTTCATCCTCCTGTTCCGGAAACCCCGATCGATGTGTCAAGCAACCTTGCCACGCCATCGACAGCCCACGCAAGACTGAACCCACTGAATGAAGAAGTCGATTCGTCTCCTTCAGACGACCGAGCAGTTTCCCAGATCGAGATGGACATGTCGTCCGTGAACCTCTCTGAAGAGGTGCTCGAGAGAGAGAACGATCGCCGCAAGGACCTGGAAGCAGCATTTGGTGAATCGTGGAGCTCAAAGCGTAAACGCCTGAATGAAGCGTCGCCGTACGGTCATCTTCCAGGATGGGACATCGTGTCTATGATCGGGAAAAGCAACGACGATCTCCGCCAGGAAGTGTTCACTTTACAGCTTATTCAGAAATTCATCGAAATTTTCAAAGCTGCGAAGCTCCCGCTTTGGTTGCGATCATACCGCATCATCGCTACGAGCTCGTCAACCGGTTTGATCGAGACGCTGGCAAACGCCATTTCCCTGGACGGACTGAAGAAACGAGAAGGCTACGTGAGTCTTTTGCATCATTTCGAGAAATCGTACGGACCGGTTGACTCTCCGCGATTCATCGAGGCGCGTCGAAAGTACATTCAGTCAATGGCTGGCTACTCCATCGTGTCGTATTTCCTCCAGATCAAGGATCGTCACAATGGCAACATCATGCTGGACAACGAAGGACACATCATTCACATTGACTACGGCTTTCTGCTGGGAATCGCACCGGGTGGAAGCTTCAGTATCGAGACCGCGCCGTTCAAGCTGACTGCCGAGATGGTCGAGACGATGGGCGGCACCGAATCCGAGGGCTTTCAAGAGTATGTCCAGCTGTGCACGCGAGGCTTCTTGGCGTGCCAGCAGCACTGCGACGAGATCTGTGATCTCGTGGACATCATGTCACGCCAGTCGCCGTACCCATGCTTTGCTGGCAAGGACATCAACTACATCCTCTTGAGGCTGCGATCGCGCTTCAAACTGACGCTGTCCAAGCAGGAGACTGTGGCGCACGTGCTGTACTTGATCCGAAAGAGCAACAGCAACTACAGCACGCGGCAGTACGACAATTTCCAGCGCATGACGAATGGCATTTTGCCGTAGAGCGAGCGGATCTTCGGTATCGATGGATGGATGGGTGGATGTGAGTGTTGAGCTGCTCCTGTACGATTTCAAGGCATTTTCTTTTTCTTCTTCTCACCAAGTTGAGAGAGCACGCTTGAGCCCATGATCGATGGTGGCGACGTTAGAAGCTCCGTCATGGTGTTTGGTGAGCCAATTAGCTGACGGTTTTGATGAGCCCGCCAGCAAAAAGCTGCCAAGCGAGCAGTTAGTTCATCGAACAGCCAATGCAAGAGTGTAGTAGAAAGAAACAAATGGAATGCGAACAAAAATTGAAAATGTAAGAAACTTTTGCATTGGTTACCACGATGGCATCTCGATGATGATGATGATGATGATGATGCTGGTGTTGATGATGTTGATGATGACTGCAGTGTGACACGCCTTCAATTACACTGTGCGAAAGTAATCTGCGATTCCATCTCTTCTCCGAAGCATGCCTGTCAGGAAACACACATGGAAGAGCACGCGTTAGACACAGGTCGCAAACAAACAATACCGGTTCATGCATGCAAAACGTACATCTTCGGGTCATCCCCGTGTGCACGATGCTAAGACCGACGAGCACGACCGTCACGTAGAGCACCACCTCTGTCTCCGTGGACGCGTCAGTGAACGACTCGAGCTTCTCCCCCGCTTCCTCGCCGACCAGTAAGTTGAAGTAGATTGCGGCAGCGAGCGACGCAACCGCGATGAGTCCCCAGATCACGCCCCAGCAGCGGCTCGACGTGTGCGTCATCTTGGCAAACACGGACGCGTCACTATGAAAAAAAGACAACAAGCATGAGAATCAGCATCTTCGCTTTGAGATCCGACACTATGAGCTTTAGCTTTAGCTTTACACGCATACCTTTCGTTGACGCGGCGAGAGATGAGGTCGTCCCAGATGTCGTAGATGGAGAAGAGGCAGCTCATGACGCCGACGAAGAGCGTGACGTACTGCAGCGGGTCGGCCGAGGTGTAGTGGTTGAGCGCCAAGAGCCCGCCGAGCAGCACGATGAAGCCAAAGTTGAGCACGCGCAGGTAGTTGTTGTGCGCGTAGAAAATGAACACCAGGAGGAAGAAGATGAGCACACCCGCGGAAATCTCCGCCGCGGTCTGGTTCGCGCTCGTGATCACAAGCGCCATCCCCCACACAGCAGAGCCGATGTATCCCTAAAGTTCAAATAAATAGAGTGGTGAGTAAAAGTGCACATGCTGCTTGCTGGTGAAGACAAAACGGAGCGTGGCAGGGCACCTACCGCAGGGAGAATGATCCACGCCAGTCCGCCGACGGTCTTCGTGACGCCGCCTTCGTCTGGGTGCACTTCCATGCCTTTCACCTGCACGATCAAAGCAGAGGATAGACGCCATCAATTGAGTTAGCGACCAGTCCATTTGACAACCAGTCAGTCAATCGCATTCAGTGATAGGCTAACAGCGGTGGCAGTAGGTACCTTGCCGCATGTGAGCCACGCTGCAGTCGCATGTCCGAGCTCGTGCAGGAACACCGTTCTACAAAAGTCGCACAGAATGAAAAGTGATCGAAAAGTCAGTGCAATGAGCGTGGGGAGGATGGGAAGCAGCATGCCGCTGAACAACTTACAGGATCTTGAACGGGTGGAGGATCGATACGCGCCAACTAGAAAAGCCCATTGGCAAAGAGATACACACAACACCGCTAAGCGTGAGCAATATGAACACTCAATAGAACAAAGGCAGAAGAACCACGAGTGGCAGATAGACAGGCAGATGCGTACAGTTTGAAGATGAGAACCGCGTAACAGACGATGAGGAAGATCGAGAGGTACTGCTGGTCGTTGCAGCACGTGAGCGACCAGTCGTCGATGAACGCCATGCTATCTGTCTCCTGCTGCGTCACGTGGGTTGTGCGTGAATATGTTGATGCAGGACGCGAAGAAGATGTAGTGAGTGCTTGCTTGGGTGTGCGTGCACTGGAACTGGTCGATTCTTTAGTGACGATGGATTTTGTTTGAACGACCCAGCTATTCCGTTATTCTTGAAGATGAATGCAACCCGTGCATGACGCAATTGTCGCATGTGTGAAGTGACAAAACCACTGAATTTTCGCTGAATAATGGCTCACCCCAGCTGCTGATCCTTTCGAGCTGCCGGAGTCAAATTTTGTGAAAAAGGAAAAAAAAAGACATTTTCAGTAAAAAATAATGTGGGTGTTTGGGTCGGAGGGTGCTTGAAAGTGAGAACCGTGCCCTTCACACAGAACATCCGAGCCAAACGTCGTGCTTTCGGCTGGTGGCAGCGACGACACCAAGCGAAACGAGCTGCCTACCCACCTACGCTTCACTTGCTACCGAAATGACAGACGCAGCGAGCAAGAAGCGACCGCGCGTGGACCTGCTGGCGTCGCTGGACGCAGCTTTCGCAGCGAAGAAGGACACGCCGGCGTCCAAGTATACGGCGCAGGCAGCAGCGAAGGAGGCTGAGGCCAACAGCCAGCAGGCGTACCTGCACACGAAGCGCAAGAAGAAAGGCGGCAAAGCGCAGCAGAATGGGAACAGCAGCAGCAACCAAAAGCCAAGCAACCAGCAACAGCAGCAACAGCATGAGAAGGGCGGCAACCAGAGCGGCGACAAGAAAGCGAACGGTCGCGGTAAAAGCGACAACAACGCCAGGCAGCAGCAGCAGCCGTCCGACCCGCTCTACAGGAAGCTCAACGTCGACATCCTGCGCGTTGGCTTGAAGAACTGCTCGCTGGTAAGTTAGGAGCACTTTGTGTTGTCGCTGCACTGCGCAAAACAACCGTCATATTTATCTATCTGCGCGTTTGTTGCGTGAATGGAACAGCTTCCGCAAGCGAAGACGCTGAACAAGCCGTACGTGCTGAGCGCGACACTGAAGAGCTACCTTGAAATGGTGAATCAAGGCAGTAACGCCGGCGCTGCGTCCGACAAGCTCAAGAACAAAGTGCTGCAGCTGGACAACCCGATCAAGACCTCGGATGCGAAGAAGAACGCGCTCAACTACGCGCAGGCGCAGTCTGCAAAGCTCCTGAGCGCGCGCCAACGACGCAAACTGGGGCTGCACTTAGTCAAGGGCGAGATGAAATTCAGCGACGCAGAGCAGCTCTGTGCGATCTGGAGGCGGTACGCGCGAGACGTGATCGGCACTAACACGTGAGTAGCGATTTTGGTTTAGTTTTCACTCAAGTAGTTGGAATTGCCTGGAATAGGGAGATCGAACTGATGTGGTGTATCCGATTGCTTCTATAGTGACGACCCAGCGGACGAGATCGCTCGAAATGCGCGCGCGCAGTCGAAATTCAAGACGCTGGACTTGTCTGGCTGTCCCATTGAAGGCAAGTTTGAAAACCTAAACTGTTGGAAGCCTTTGGTGAGAGATCTGAACTAATCTTCTCTCTGTGCTTGTAGTGGTCCGGTCTCGAAACCCGTGCACGATTGGCTCTTCTGGGATCGTCATCGCCGAGAAGCAGCAAGTGCTGCAAATATGCACACCAGCTGACAAAGTCATCAGTGAGGATCTCTTCGCTTCAAAGTGCAGCTTTTTATTATTGGGAATCCCATGTCCTAACGCCTTGTGAATGTTTATTATTATTGTTCTCGACAGCCCTACCAAAGCAAGGCGCTCGCTTCCGCGTGGCTGTAGATGACCGCCAAGCCGTGCTGATCGAAGGTGGATGGCTGCTCCAGCGCACCAAGTGAGAGAGAGAGAGAGATAGAGAGAGAGAGAGAGAGAGAGGAGGATGCGATGAAACTGTTGGGGATTGCAATCAATAGAAGAACGTGTAGAAGAACAAAAGAGCTGAAACGGATTCAACATGAGATTGTGCGCAACCAACCAATCTCTCATTTCCCCTCTTGATCATGTGGCTGACTATACAGAAACGAGCGTGAGCTGCATGGAAAGGCATATCCGCGCCGGTTTCTCCTTCAAGTCCGTCGGCGCCGACGGAAGTGGCGCTATTGTTAGCCAGGAGAGTGTGGAAAACGGACCAACTCACTCACCGCGAGGTGCTTGCACAACCGCCGATGGGTTATCCTCACACTCCGATTTCCCGTTCTGCACACAAGAAGGGAAACAATGCAAGCTGCTGCTACTGGTGCCGCGGGAGGAAATGGTGCGGCAGGCGCTGTGACGCCGGTGCGCACGATGCGTCCTGGCAACATCGAGAGCGAGAGTGAAGATCTCGCAGCTCCGAAGCAGAACCGCGGAGGCGGGTTCCAACCCGGTGCTGCGTCGTCGTCTTCGCCTACAGTGCCGAAGCAGCACGCCCCCATGGGTTCGTCCACTTCGTCCGCGCTGCGCTCGCTTCACACGGAGCACTTTGAGCCGCCGCGACCGTCGCTCGTGCAAGTGATCGTCACGTTGATCGCCTACTTCCTACTGATCACGGACATCTCGCGCGCCGGCTCGAGCGTCGACGAGTTGCCGTACAAGCAAATCGAGCCGAACGTGTACTCGATGTACGGTCCGACGATCTTACCGACCATGACGCTGGTGCGCACGTTCGACGCGGCGGACCCAACAAAGTCTACGATTTCCAGTCCGACTGACAGCAATGGGGTCTCCACGACTTCGTTCAAGTTCGAGACGTCTTCGTACGGACTTCGTTCCATCCTCGCTGAGCGCGTGGACTCGATGACGTGGCCAAAGTGCATGGCCAACTACGACGAGACCTGCGACGACGTGCTTGCGCTCAACCTCGTGTTTGAGATGCTCGAGAATCTCGTGGAGACGATTGTGGACAACGCCGGGAACACCACGTCGTACAAGTCCATGAGTGACCTCACGCAGTCCACGCTTGGCGCACAGTACAGCTCGCTAAACGGCTCAACTGTGATCACACGCGAGTACCTGAGCACGCTCCCGCAGCGCGTGCGCTTCGCAATCCGCGCGAAAGCGCGCTGGATCGACGGCGCGAGCAACTTCCTTTCGCACTACATTCTCGACCAGAAGTACTGGATGAGCACGTGGGCAACGGTCTTTGACGACTTCAACGTGAGCAACCCGGGGATGGACATCTGTCTGGACGACCTCGACCGCCCCCTTTTTTGCGAAAAGTCCTGGGCGGATTTCAGTCGCTTGGCGCCAGATGGTTCGCCCGGTGCAGCGATCGGCAAGATCTGGGACGACATCTCGGACAAAGCGGCCGCGTTCCAGCTGCTGCACCCGACCAAGACGCTCGACATGACGATCATCGAGACGGAGACAGACCCGCTCACGCTGCTTGGAGGCGCGGTCGTGCTCGCGCACAAGCTGTACAACGTTGTCGTGGTGTACCGCGTTCGCGACTGCGCGCAGGTGGTGGATCCAGCGAACGCCACAAACACGATCACGGAGTGCAATACGCTGGAGCTTCACGATGTGCGCTACGAAGGTAGCGTGCTGTACACGGACGCGATCGAGTGGAGGTACATTACCAAGACCATGCGCTATTTCGCGCAGATCTACAACATCGTGCGCTTGCTGGGTCTCGGTCTGGCTTGCTACGCTGCTGTGCGCGCGACGAAAGAAGCGCCGAGTCTGGACTTTTTGGGGCGCATCAAGGTGGCGCTGCGCATTCTGTTTACGATCCCGAGCCAAGTGGTGGTCTACGGGAGCTTCATCCCCGTGTTCGTGTACGCGGCGGCGCACGTGATCGACGGCGTGATCCTGTACCAGATCAACGATGGCAAGATGCACTCGTTCGACGAGTTCTTCTCGAATCGCTTTGGTGACATGGTCGAGCTCGTGTCCGTGCGCATGCGCAACGTGTGGGTTATCGCAATCATCGCGCGCATGTTTGTGTTCGTGCAGACGTCGGGTGGCTGGACACCCGCGAAGGGCGTATCGGGCATCAAAGGCTTCCTGCTGCCGTTCATCTCGTGCATCGCGATCGTGTTCGTGCTGCGCAGCAGTTCACTACAGGACTCGCGCATCCTCGAGACGAACGAAGTGGAACCCGCGGCGACGTTCATGTACATCCGCGCCGAGACGCTCGACACCTGGAAGATGAACGCGTTTGGGCTCTACAACGACTTTCTTTCGCTCGGACTCACATCAATCGCGTACATTGTCGCGCTTGTGACGATCCAGCTCGTGCGCCGCTGCTACTACAAGCGTGACACATCGAAGGAGTCGCTTTTCTTCACGAGCTCAGACGTGCCGTACTCGGCGGGCTTCCTCTGGGATCCGAGCTGCCTCGTTGTGTGTTGGGGCAACGAGATCTACACACCGCTGCTGCGCCTGCTCGCGCCGAACACGCTCGGCCCCATGTCCGCCATGCAAAGCACGAACCGGACGTCTTCCACGGGGCTCGCGCGCCGTGGCTCGAACGTCGTCACGAAAGAGGTCGAGAACCGCTACGTGCTCATGAACATCGCGTTTCTGAGCGATCCGTGGAACTTTCTCACAATGAAGTTCGGCCACACGCGCATCCACCTCTTCGAGTTGCTCTCGCTCGAGCGCAAGTTGCTGCACCCATACTCGAAGGCGCGCTTCCTGCGCGAGTACGAGATGAAGAGCGACGACCTGGCGCTGCTCGGGACCTTCAACGTGAGCGAGCTCGAGTGGGAGCAGGTCATCACGTGCCGGTAGACGGTAACGAAGAGAGAGAGACTGCTTCACGACAGCCTCGACAAGACCAAAGTCAAGAGTGATGTTCACTGCAGCCATTGTGGTGAGCCCTGCTAACGAGAGCACTCAATATTCACATGTCAATGGCCGCATTCTGATACAGCTTATCAGCTCCAAACTTATCTTTTTTTCTCTGGCTGCTTCCCAACACTGAAACATGGCCAAAGCACAGCATCTTTGAAAGAGGCCTTTTTCTGCGCAACGGAAGTGTACCCATTCGACCAGAGTACAGTCCTCGTAATAAATATAGCCCCGCCACCACTGCTCCCCCTTTCCCAAGTCGGGAAAATCATCGTTTTGCGGGGTTGCCCCTCGCGTGGACCACATTACGGCCATTTTTGGGCATTTTGGGTGTCCATTTTCCCCTTCGACCCGCATTGTAAATTTTGCGCCGCAGCCAGCAGCAGCAGCAGCATGCAGAACATGGCCACGGCCGACGACTGCAACTGGCAGCGCTGGTCCCGCGAGGACGTCGCGCAGTGGCTCGAGAGCTTCAGCCTCGCCAAGTACCAGCAGGTGCGCGTCGTTTTTGTGTGTGTTTTCTCGTGTGTTGGAGCAAGCGGCCCCGCTCACTCTTGAACATTCACTCAACGTATTAGTCAGCACTGTTAGTGTACTAACGTCATTACGCACTTTCTCGTTCGCTTGCTCGCTCTCCCTTTCGCTTTCTATCCGCCCGTGCCCATTCGTGACGACACCGTCATATTACGATGCTCGCTCTATTCTTGACAATCTGCAGGTGTTCATTGAGAACGAGATCTCAGGAGGTAGGCGCGCGTGTTATTGCTTACTCCCCTTGTCACCTCACTTTGTTGTGGTCGTGACGACATAAACTAATCGACTATATGTACACACGTATGTGTGTGCGCGTTGTTCTCTTAATACGGACAGACATCCTCCCGGATCTAGACCACGATGTGTTGCGCGAAGAGTTCGGCATCACTGCGTTCGGACACCGCGTGCGCATCCTAAAAGAGATCCAAGCGCTTGTACACCCGCGAACGGCGGCCGACGATGCGAGAGCTGCTGCAGCTCAAGTTACATCTTCCTCAGTACAGCAGCAGCCGTCAGCAGACTCGGGACTTGCGACCCGCCTTGTCGACTCGCTCGTGCCGCCACCGCCTCAGCCACCGCCTGCTGAAAAGCATGCGAAGCATGTGTACGACCAAAACTCGCTTCACCTCGTTGTTCTTCACGCAGCGCCACTCGTGATTAAAGACAGCAAAGGACGCATTTACCCGATGGAGAAGCTCGATCTCGAAGCGGAGCGGCGCGCGATCACGAACTCGCTCCTCACGGATGTGCAGCACAAGGCGATCCACGTGCGGTTTGACATCGCGACAGCAGATATTTTGCGGAGTCTCATGACTGCGTGGACGTGCAAGGTATGGCTATTATTGATATCCGTGCCTCTTTGGCAACGCTCATATTTCTTGTAACAATTGGATACTCTTGATGCACTCAGGTGCTGCACTTTTCAGGTCATGGTTTGGGTCAGAACCCTGCGCTATGCTTCGAAGATGGCGCAGGGTGCACCCATATGATCACGCCTGATCTGCTGCGTCAGCTTACGTTCTCGGGTGCCACCCGCCCAGATGCTCGACGAATGTCGAGTACTGCCGGTCAGAGTACGAGCGGCAGTGCCGGCGCTATTAACCAGCACGTCGAACTGGTGTTCGTCAATTCTTGCCACAGCGAGAAAGTCGCCTCGGTCTTTCTCAACGCCGGCATCCCCCATGTAGTTGCGGTATGTAAAACAATAATTTCTCGCTACTCGCTGTGGGGAGTGAAGACACAACTGCTCTGTATATGATGTATGGCTGACATAATTGCCTTTGTGCGTCCAGGTCCACTCCGACTCCCTTGTTGTAGATGCATCGGCGACCATGTTCGCCAAGCATTTCTATTTATCTTTATTTTCAGGCCACAGTGTGAGCACAGCTTTCGAGATCGCAAAGTCTGCTGTGCGAGCACTACCAACGCAAAAAAGAGCCGCGTGCTGTTGCGCGTACGTACACACAAAGCAGAGCAGCTGCTTAGCAGCTGTGCCACGATTTTTGGCGCGGACTCGTTCTCATTGTGTGTTTGTTTTGCTCAAATCCAGGCACATCCACGAACCCAATTGTCCTTGGATGCTGGCGGGCTCTCGCCACTCGCATCATAACCCAAACCAGTGCTGCTGCAAAGGTCATGCGCTGACATTTCCGCACGACGAGTCGAGCAAATTCTTGCTGCTTGGCGGGGACGGACATCCGGATGCACATGATGTGGTGCTCTTCGATGACATCCCGTACGGGGAGCTGCTGGATCATACCCCAAAGTACAAGTCGTCAATCCCATCGATGCATGGACAGGTACGACTTCCCGTCTTTCTCTTGATTAGATACGGTTTGTACCGATGACGCTTGACTAACCAAACATTTCTGTGGTATCAGTTTATCGGTCGTAACTCCGAAACGTATTTGATGGTCAAATCGCTCTCGGAGAATTCCGTCACTGCGTGTCTTGGAGCTCCAGGAATCGGAAAGAGCTCGCTGGTGATTTCTGTCGCGCATTTTGTGCACAGTCGACGAATGTTCCCCGACGGTGTGTTTTACGTGGACCTGGAAGGACAAAAGCTGTCAACAGTGCGGTATGCAATTGCGCAGAGTATTGGGATGCCCGCGGCAGACACGGATGAAGAAGTCTTCGCTGAACTCGGGTGCGTCTGTTGTTTACATCTTCTTCCATATCAGTGCAATGGAAAACGCTTGACACTGAATTCCTGATTATTTCTGCACGTGTTACTTTTTCTACACAGATCCAAGCGATGCCTACTTGTTTTGGACAAAGTTGAGGAGCTGCTCGACGAAGACGAGCACAAGTCGCAAGACTTACTTGGTCGACTCATCTCAACAGCACCCAACACTCGTTTGCTGTTAGCTTCGAGACGTATCCCACACATCCCCAATGTCACAGCGTACTCGCTCTCCATTTCGGAATTACCCCTTCGCACTGCGGTGAGTCTCTTAGTGCGAAATCTGCTGATGCAGAATGGATTTACTCATGTTTTGTTGTCTATTCTATGATGTAGACGGAGTTACTGTGTCTGGTTGCACCGAATTGCTCAAGTAAACTGGCAGAGCGGCTGGCAAAAATTTGTGGGTGTCTCCCTCTAGCCATCCGTGTCGTAGGTCGAGCGCTTGCAAATGCGAGAACGACTGTCACTCCGGAGCAAATGATCGAATATTTGGAGGTATGTGGCGCATATTCTTATTTGTAGGTGGATGCAAAGGCATTTGAATAATGGAGCGTGTCGTGCTTGCTTGAATCGTAGCGGGATGAAAGGAGATTCGAAAACATTCGGGAACTGAACCAAGTTGGCCACAAAGAATGTGTCGACCGTTGTATCCGGTCATCGTTCTGCCATTTAGATGAACCTCTTCGTCTGGCATTTATGGCGCTTGGGTTCTTCCGAGGAAGTTTCGAAGTCGAAGCCGCCGAGGCGGTGCTTTCGAGTCTATCGTCTGGAATCAAGGGAACCCCTCGGTCTCTCGCCCCGTCCTCTACCACCATCGGATCGTCGTCGTATTTTCCAGGATACGCATACGCGAACAGCCGCAACAGATCCCAGGATGATGATGTTTCGTCGGTTCAAAGCCTGGGATCCCAGTTATCGAACATGGACGAGTTTAGTTTCGAAAACGACGGCGCAATGACCAACGACAGCTACGATCTTCTGGACTTGGAAAGCACAGAGGAGATCAAAGCTCGGAGCGTCAAAGGTGAGAACCTGTTTGCTCTCTCTCTCTCTCTCTCTCTCTTTCTCTCTCTCTCTTCTCATGCCAACTGTTCTAACTTTTGGTAACTTTGTACGCGCTTTTGTTGCTGTTTTTGTGCAGTACCCTCCGCGAAAGTTGCCCTTGCAAGCCTTCATCAATGGTCGCTGGTGGAGTTCGACTCTCGAGCCAGTCGGTATCGCATGCACAACTTGGTTCAGCTCTTTGCCGAAGACGAAGCCATCCGAATGGGCGACGAAATCCTCGAAGAAGAATCGAAGCGGGCTGTCCCGACATCATTTGTCTCCGTGTCGTCGACGATTGAATCTCCATCCTCGTGCCCGCTGGGGCGAGAGCTGCAACTCACATGGAAACGGCGCTTTGTCCGCTATTACTGCATGGTTGTTGCCAAAGCATCTCATGCGTATCGGTTCGACGGGCGACTCGATTTGTTCGATAAGGAGCGTCCGAACATTGAATCTGCAATGCGACTTGCGCACGAGCTCACTGTTCAAAGCATCGAACAAGTACGGGAAGCGAAACGCCAGACTCGAGAAGAGCTTGCAGACGGCGAGGAAGATGAGCTGGACAGTTGCGAGGATGCAGGCACAATGCGAAGAGAGAAGATTCAGCGCGCTGTGAGCGGCAAAACAGTGAAAGATTCATCAATCGTTGACGCACTCCTGTACAGCAACTTGGTGGTTCGCAGTCGCTTTATCTTCCGCGCTCGTGTGGATCCTCGAAGACGGATACAAGTGATGTCGTCCTGCCTACAGCTGTCTCGCGAGACAAGATCGCTGAACTGTACATGCGGGAACAGTGAGAACGATCCGAGTAGTTTGCTGTGGGATGTCGACGAAGCGAAGCACGATCGAGAGCTTTGGATACTGGACAAGCTGCCGTCGTTTGAAGATCCACAACCCGCCGAGCCGATTACGAATGGTTGTCTCTGTATTGGCATTCGTGAGCTCGTCGCGCTGGAAGCTCTGCTTCTGACCGACCTAGGGTACGCAAGTTGTGACGTCGCGGACTGGATTGCGGGCGAATACTATTATTTAGAGTCGTTGCGGCTGCAACGAGAAGTACTGGGCTGGTCGGAGCACCCGCAGCTTGCTGAAGTGCTGAACCAACTCGGGATCTGTTTGAGTAACCACAGAGGGTATCAAACGTACAATATTTGGCTGCTCCAGCATGCCGAAAAGCTACTGAAGGGAAGCTTGATGATGCGCGCACGAGTGCTGGGCGAGAATCATCCAGAGTACGCAACGAGTTTGAACAATCTTGCTAATTTTTACAAGAATTGCGGTCCCAACACAAGAAAGAAGAAGCCTTCGGACAACAGCAGCACAAGAAGTGTGGACGGCTCAGAGGACGGGCACGAAAGCCATGCAGACGGTTGGGCTCGCGGACGTTCGTTTGGAAGCGACCGAGGATCCAGTGCAAGCAGCGACAGTGCGGCACATTCTGAAGGAAAGGGAGAGTTAGAAGACGAGCAGCCGGACATTGAAGGGATGTATCGCCGATCGCTCAATATCCGAGAGAAGACGTTGGGAAAAGATCATCCACAAGTCGCCCAATCTCTGAACAACGTTGCGCTTTTCCTGTCAAATCAATTGGACGCGCGCAAGATCAAGTACGTTGCTGCAGCGACGTATGCGGGGCTCTGTGTTTCCATGGCTCTTACTAATCAGTTTTGCTTCTCTACTTGTTGCGGCAGCTCTCCTCACAATCAAGGTCGACGAGACGAGATCATTAAGCTCTACGATCGAGCATTGTCTATTCGTCGCAGCACCCTTGGAAATGCGAGCTTCGAAACTGCCGCTACCTTGAACAACATTGGCAACTTCAAGCGCATCACGGTTCGTGGGCGTGCGTTGAGTATTATTTTGTTTTCATATTTCTTGATCTGACAACGTGGAAATGGTTTATGCGGAGTGTAGAAGGACTGGCGTGGTGCAGAAGAGCATATCAAGGAAGCATTGAAAATCACGGATCGGTACTTTAATGACATCAGTCCACGAGCGGCTCGAATCTTCATCAACTTGGCTCGAGTCTATCGTGATCAGGTTCGTAAAATGAGTATGTGTGTCGTCCTCTGCCTCTTAATGCTTAATATTAACCGCTCGTTGCCAACCATCGGTGGATCACACGCAGGAGCGGTACGGAGAAGCCATCGCTGCGTACGAAAAGGCGCAAGAGATTCGGCACAAGCTATTCCCCGGTTCCAGAGAAGTTGGTTACTGTACAGGTAAGGAAAGACACATCTGAGTCCTTTTCGGGATTGCTATTTCCCAGCTCCCGTCCCGTTCATTCTCTATTCTAATCAAACTTATTGCTTGTCGATGTAGAACAAATTGGAAAGTGTCTGCGGCTTCAGGGGAAAGAAGACGAAGGCAAGCGATTAGAAGAACAAGGGCGGCAGATGAAAAGAATGGGATTTGCTTCCGCCGAAGGCACCTTGAACGACCATAGTTCTGGTGACGATCTTGCTGCAAAGAAGCTGGAGTCTCGAGTCAACGTACTCGATGTTGTCGACCCTGAAGCGCTGGGGTCGCGCAAATTCAACTTTCCTGGGAAGCTTTTGGGTGAGCGAGGCGTACACATGAAGAAAATCGAAGCGATCGCAAACTGCCAGGTTCGATACGTCGGTCCGTGGCCCAACGATATGTCGAGAAAAGACGCTTACCTTCAACTCACTGGCCCCACGGAGCAGGTATGCAAATCCTCAGCAATTTTGAAGTTTTTACGCGTCAGCGCAAAAAACCAACAGGGTGGCTGACCATTTCTGTGTGATTTGCTGTTTTTCTGCATTGGCAGACGTTAGAGCGAGCGAGAGAGCAATGTATTGCGCTGCTGCGCGAGCTCAAGATCATGTGGGAGCAATTTGTTGCCACAGACTCGTACCGAGGACCGAACGGGATCCGACCTCAGCCGCACCCAGATCGCGGACGCAACCAGAGTAGACCTTCGCATCGACGCCCGCATTTGCACCGCTCTCCATCGGGGTCGAGTGCGCGCTCCGACGGAGGAGGGACCCCAACTCGCACTAACAGCGAGAACTCGAGCAGTTCATCCTCAAGACATGGCGGTCATCTGCATCGTCACCATCACCAGCGATCGCGGGGGTCTGGAGCCGGAGGTGGACACCCTCCATATCATGGGCACACATGAGCGAGCACATGCCCAAGTTATGTCTCTCTCGATTTGTAACTGCGGGCATTTAGGTCAATCTTCAACTTTAGTTTTGTTGATAAGGAACATTGAACATTGCAATCCAAGAGTCGTGTTGAAATGGGATCAAATATTTAGCGAGAATTGCCGTGGTGGAGTCGGCCGGCGATGGATGATGAGTGTTTGACTGTCAACGTCCACGGCTTCACTTCAGTTCGGACGTGCTGTTCGTGTAGTGGATATGCCGTCCACACATTTCCACTAAAATGGACGAATACACACCCACACCCACATTCACCCACTCTCTCTATCAATGAATGCACCAGAATGGACAATTCTGGTGCAAATAAATCCACCGGCAAAACATGATGGGTCCAGGAATCACCAACGAAATGCTTGCCGCCATGTCCTACTGCGGACAGCAACTTCAACGGTGGGAGATGTATGTATCCTATTCACCCCAGCGCTGTGCAAATGCAATCGCCATGTCCACAGCCCTTGCTCGCTCGTTACGCCCCCAGTCACCACGCAACAAAAGTCGTCAGCACCAAGGCAACTTCAAATCCCCATAATCCGTCAGCAACCCTTTTGCAACTTTACGCGCACACCAAACCACACAAAACATTCACTCTCACTTTTTCGCCCAAAAAGCTCAACCAAAACGCCCACAGCGATCCTACATACAGTAGCCAAGTGGATCCGCCCGCCCTTCCTTCCCGCCGCTTGCTTTGCTTGCTTGCTTTTGCATTCCGCATTTTCCGCCAGCGTTCAACTTGCTTCGCTCGCTCCCCTGTCGCGCGCAACACACACAGAAAACAGTCAACAGGACAAGCAGCACCTGAGTTGAACCGAGTGCGCTCTCCTCCACATGGGCAACGAGAACTCGACGGCGGCGCACGGCGCCAGGTGCGACGGCGTGCCGTTCGTCGCGTGGCGGCCGTCCAGTGGCACAGGCGGCGCTGGCTCGGCGGCGCCGTCTCCGCGCGTGGGCGGCGACCGCCTTAGCGTCTCGAGCAACCGGAGCGCGCACTCGCCATCGCCCTCGCCCGTGGCGGCAGCTGCAGAGCTGCACTCGATGATCACGACGGCGATCGGCAGCAACACTGCCGCTACCAGCTACCATTTCGCCGAGCCGTCGAGCTTCAAGTACGACAAAGTGGCGCGCGTCGTGACCGGGCAGGCGGTGTTCACAAAGCCCGCCAGGGCCGACTCGGTGATTGTGAACAAGAGCGAGCTCATGGGTAGCATCGCGATCGTCGAGCGCGGCGGCCGCGTGCACTTTCCCGACATTGTGCGCCGCGTGCTCGCAGCCGGTGCGATCGGTATCGTGTTTATTGAGCGAGTCGACAACAAGACCGAGATGCAGTCGCTCTTTGACGGCTTCCACTCGTCCGGGCGTCAGTCCGTGCCGATCCCGATCGTGCTGCTCTCCAAATTCCACGCAGACCAGCTCGTCGTTGACAAACCATCGCGACTCACGATTGAGATCCTCTCGGGCGAGCAGGCGATCAAGCACATGGTGCCGGACGACGTCTACTTCGCTGTCGCGACAGCAGCGCGCGCAGGAGAAGTCGAGTTGCTCAAGTATCTGCTGTACTCGGATACAAGCGGGACTGTGATGGAGGTAGGCTCATGATGCATGATGCAACGGACGCTGTAACAATTCTGATTGTGGTACTGATACTCTTTCTGTGTGTGTGTGTATGTGTCCATGCGTATGCCAATGCAGAAAATCCCGAAAGCTGTGGCGCTTTGTGATGCTGCTGAGAATGGACATGTGGATTGCCTTGAGCTACTGCATGGCTTCGGAGTCTCGCTTGATGCTCAAAAGGTGCGTTCATCCTGCTGGGAAGTGTAAGATTGTTTTGCTGTTTGCTGACGAAATCTCATTTGAACGTGTATTTATGTAGCCAAATGGGACTTCGGCGTTGATGATGGCGTGCTCGGTGGGAAACGTCGAGGCGGCGCGCGCATTGCTGATGTTTGGAGCGACCCTTGATCTGGAAGATGTGAGTGCTCAGTTAACCAGAGGGTAAAGAGCATTTTCTGTTGATGGTGCAATACTGACATGCCCTTCCTGTGTGTTCCCTGTTAGGTGCACGGAATGACAGCGCTGATGATTGCAGCGCGTGATGGGAAAGTCGCGTGCCTGAGACTCCTCATTCGAAAGGGAGCGCGAATCAATTTGTCAAGAAACAGAGTACGTTCTTCAGCATTCACACATCATTTAGGCGGTGCAACCGGGAACATTGGCCAGGAGTACTCATTTCATTTGCTTGTTTGTTTTAGAACCGAGGTACAACAGCTCTCCACATCGCCGCGCGAGGAGGAATGGATGAGTGTGTATCCATTTTGCTGGACGCTGGCGCAGCTCTCGATATTCAAAGCGTAAGAGTTTATTCAACTCTGGTGGGATCCTGCGCTAGATGTTGAATGCTCACTGATCAGTCCATTGTGCTTCTCTTTTTTTTTTCTGTTTGACAGCCAAATTCGACGACCGCATTGATGGAAGCAGCTCGAGCTGGAAATGTCGGCTGCGTAAAGCTCCTTGTGAATGCAGGAGCCAACCTTACGTCGAAAGATGTACGTTCTTCATTGGGCGACTTTTCTAATCCTCACTTGACTGTACAATGACAACAATTGCATTGTTGCTTCGAACCAGCGAGAAGGCAACACGGCGGAGAGCCTTGCGCGGGTATCTGGGTTCACCGATATCGAGGACTTCTTGCGAGAGCAAGCAGAAAGTGTACGTGTTTCATTTCTTGCGCACTGGCTACAATCATCCGGCAAAGAAGCTCATTGGCGATTTTTGTTGCTTGCTCTTAGGAATCTGTAAAAGATCATCGCAGACAGATCGAAGAGACAGTCGGAAGACCCAACTCGACCCTTCAAGAACTTTTGACTGTGGCAAACGAGAACGACATTTCCGTCGACGTCTTGAAGCGGGAAATCACTCGAGACACCAAATCGAGTGCGTGGCTCGAGCAGCCTCGCATTATTTATGAGGTCTTCCGGCTGTTAACGCTTCCAGTTTCTCCCACGGCGGATCCGAAATCCGACGATCCATCGTACGGAAAGTACAAGATCCAGCACTTTTGTTGTGAAATCTCTCTGTGGTACACGCGAAAGATTTTCCAGAAGAACTACCATCCCGGTGGCGTCGGGTGGTCGATTTCGTCGCTGTCAGACGAGCTTGATCTTGAACGCTCCTCCGGCTACTTCAAGGTATTGTTCAACTTTGTCTGCACCTCGGATCAGCTGGACGATGTGTTGCTAGTGCTTTTCTGCAAAGTGCTGAACCATTACATCCTGAACGAGCAAGTTGGCGGACTGCTGTGTCAATTCCTGGCGAATGAAGGCAAATTCGTCGTCTCATGGCTCGTATGCCACATCGGGCTCGACTCGATTCGCGATACGCTGGTGTGGTTGCTGTACTCGGATTTGACCGAAAGTGGTCAGAAGAACGTCCGTCAAAGTGGTATTTTCGAGTGCATGTTCGCTCGATTGTACTCATGGCAGCGCACGCTCAGCTGGGGAGTCGGCACGGCATATCAGCGCGACTCGATCGAGAACATCTGCTCGTTGGTCAACTACATCATCTATCCGCCGTCGGTGTACGTGATGAGCAACGTCGCAACATTTGTGGAGAACACGGATCATTCGTTGCCGCTGATCACTGACCAGTACTTCCCGAACCAGCACAACGAGTTACTGAAATCTCTGCTGCTGTTTCTGCTGCATTCACCTGACTTCTCGTTCGGAACAATGATCGATCTCGGATTTTCCGAAATTTATCGGCAAACGACTCAAGAGTGCAAGTCGCTCATCATCCATGAAGGCGGGGCGCTTTCTATTGTGATGATGATCATGAGCACCCTGGGGTACCACAAGCGAAAGCGGGACCTTACCGGAATCGACTCGCTACTAAAAGACATGCATGTCTCGTTGCTGACGGCATTGATCCCTCGAGTGGAGAAATTCGTGAGACTGTGTCGAGCGATTGTGATGGCGGATGTCGCAGCTCTACGTGGTATGACGAATGCCCACGAAAAGAACAAGATCACTGCCGTGAAGGCGACTGGCTCGGCACTTCTCTACATCATCACGTTCTTGAAGCGATGCGTATTTCTTCAAAGCGGCAAAGTCGACGATTTGCTCGCCCAGTTTGGGCTGATGCCGAGCTTCCTTGCGTGCTATGGATCGCATCCAAACAATAGTTTGCTGCACCACGAGCTCACCGACGTGATTCGCTTTGTTCTACTGGACCCAGATCAGAAGCGGCTCCCCTCCTGTCCTCTCCTCAACGGGCTATTTATTGAGCGCGCCAGCATCCTCGACTTCGTGATCCGTTCGTACGAAGCGCATGTCCAGTACAAAGGCCACATGACGACGATCGCGAACAGCATTTTCACGCTCACCAAGTACGTACCAGCCTAGTACCCGCATTTTTGCTTTCAGTGGTGATGAAACTAACTGTGCTTCTCTTCTGTTATGTGTCTACTAGCACGCCGAATTTCAAGAACAGCTCTATCAAGATTTCCTGCCAAGAAGTGGTGCGCCAGTACACAAACCAGCATGAGAAATGGAGAAAGTTCGAGTCCACTCTGGCGGATCAGAACCTGCTTGAGATGCAACCACTGGGACAGCGTAACGCGCCACTGTGCGATGGCTGCTTGAAGCTCAAGGAGCACGCAGTCGAGTATGTCACGAGCACGTTTGCCAACACGGATGTGCGTTTCTCTGGCTATCTCGAGACGATCTTCTCGGGTGGAGCCAACCATTACTGCAAAGTCAACTACACGGACGATTTCATCACGGGCTTCCTGTACAAGAAGGACAAGATCCACGACCACATTCCGATCCCCGAGCCTACGCGAGTCAGCTCGTTTATCCAGTTCCCGGTGCCGATGCCCTTCCACGCACTCACGTTCACGATTACGTACGTTGGGCTTTGCCTCAAGTGCGACAAATTGTGGTACTGCGATACCTTGCAGAGCGCGAATTGGACAAACCGGATGAAGTGGGTGATCCCAACGTCTGCTCGGAAGTGGTACAGCTTTGGAATCACGGAAGGACCGGGAAGTGGCGCGCATGGCATCCAGTTCTCGACCAAGGGGTACAAAAACTTCATCGTGCTGTGCGACACGTGGGGGCGCCAAGAACAGTGGATGCGTGCGATCGACGAAGCGATTCTAGGTCTTGCTTCGCATTCCGCGAGAAGAATCGATCCAGCAAATGCAATGGCGATCGAAATCGACAACGAGGTCGATGCGAACGAGTTCGATTTGTCGTGCATGCAAGCAGCAGTAGCGGCGTCTGCCGCTGAAGGAGCAACAGACAACGGGTCGTCGACTCAGCAAGCGGCGATCAAGAGTGAAGGACGCAACCGAGTCGTGAAGGAGGAAGACCAGAGCATCCGACGCCGAAGCAACACGATCTCGTCCTCGCTGAGCGAGATTGAGCGTCTGCACGAGGAATTCCGACACGACCAGCACTCGCCGGTAGATGGCAAAAGCAGCGGTGGGAGCCCGAGTCGCAATCGGTCAATCACAAGCGAACAAAGTCAAGACGGAAAGACGATTCCGTTGGGCACAGCGCGCGCATCGAAGGACACGACCTTCCAGGGCAAAGAGGATCCTCTGTCGAGAAGTCCCGCTCGCCCGAGCGCATCACCTCCAAAGCACAACGGCGGCTCGTCAGCAGCACAGCGAAACTTGGATCTGAAGAAGTTCCAACCAGACACGCGCAAGTTCAGCGAGATTTTGCACAATCTCAAGATGGCGTCACCTCCGCGTGTGAACATCGAGGGAGCTTTACCCACGAGCCGTCAGATCCCCCCTACGCCGCCCGCGAGCTCTGCCGCGAAGCTCCCGTCCATGCTCCCCACGAAGGCGTCGACTCCGCAGATGATCACTCGCAGTCGGAACACCAGCAGTCCGACCGCAGCAGCTGCGGCGGCGTCGCCGAACGAGAGCGAGCGGCAACGAAAGAAGAGCGGGTTCCTCGGACTCGCGTTCACGGGTGGTGGCGGGAACGCTGCTGCGCCGCCACTCTCAATCGACCGGAATCCGCTGGAGCCGCTCGGGATGCGTCACGTGGTCTCGACGCCCAACCTGACGCAAATGGGATAGTACATGCACCTCGCACCTCCCACCATCCATTACCTTTCATTATGAACTCGCTACCAACCAGCACCAAATTCTTTTCAACGGACGCAGTTATTGTAAATACACCGAGGGATACCTATCAACATCATCAAGGCAGACAGACAGAGATGAACAACAAAACAAACGCAAGCAAAATGCAAAACAACTTGTTTTCTTTTTATCGCTTTTGTCTTCCAAATAAAATTGTGAGGAGTTCAAATCTAAAGTAGCTAGGTACAAAGCAGCGAGTTCGTCAACGTACTAGTAGGGAGAGAATCAGTCCTCCACTTAGTCATCACGTTTCTTCTTCTTCGACACCCGCTTCACCTTGACGACCTGCGTGGGCGCCACGTCGTGCGCGAACAGCTTCGACACTTCCAGCCCAGACGTGAACGCGTTGTTGAACATGACCCGCTGCTGGAACGACGAGATGAACGGCAGGAACATGGACACGAACATGATCGGGCCGAACACGATCCACCCGACCGCGCGGTCGTACGCTCGCGCCAGCGCACGCACCACGATGTGGTGGTACTGCAGACGCATGATGCACATTTGCATGAACCAGTAAACCGCCACGAGCATCAGCACGATGAACTCGAACAGGTTCACGATCGTCAGGATCGTCAGACTGAGCACAGCGATCAGCATGCAGAAGCACGCAATCACAAACTTCATCTTGCGCAACTTGCGCTGCTTCATCGACATCTTCTTCGTCACGCGACTCGCGATGTACCCGCAGCAGAACATCAGCAGGAAGAACGCCACGATCGCGCCGGAGAGAACGTAGGTCTTCATGTTGTCGTTCTTCGTGATCACCAGACTGCGGCCTTCAAAGTACGCCTTGTACGCGAGCTGTAAGTACATGCCCACGGCGATCGCCAGGAAACGCGACTTGCGGACGATCGTCACGAAGCGAGCGCCACCTGTCGAGTGCTCCAGGTACTCCAGCTCGTTCGACCACCAGCCAAACCAACTCTCTGCCGAGTCATTGGTCGTTCGAAGCCAGTTCTGCCAGTCGTTGTAGTCCTCGATAATCTTGTCCCAGTCCAAGCCACTCGGGTTGAAGAAGAACGGAGCCCACATCCACGTCGCTGCGATGATCCACAGCGAGAACGACATGATGCCGTAGTTCTGGTTCGTCGGCAGCACACAAAGCTGGTAGTGGTTCGCGTAACAGCGCTTCTTCCATTCCAGGTCAGTAGGCTGGACGTTGAGGTAAAAGTCTGCCTCAGTCTTCCACGAGCAGTTGCACCACGAAAAGGTTCCGTACCAAGCGAAGAGCAGCAGCAAGAAAAATAACTCCACGCCGCGGTAGAAGTGGCTGAAGGCGTAGAAGCGGAAAAGCTCGGCAAACTTCTCGTGCTTGATCGTGAAACCACGACCCGTAGCGCGATACTTGGCGCCACCATGAACCAGCGTGCGGTCGAAGTAGTTCATACGTGTACCCATCTGGAACGTGAAGAAGATTGGACCGAGTGTCAAACAGTTCCACAGCAAATAGGTGATACCATGGCGGAAACCCTGCTCCACACCGACGACGGCAATCACAGGAACCACCAGCAGGAAACCGAACTGGAAAGCCCACGACGTGTTCAACGTG
>JALBYZ010000159.1:0-49758 GCA_038050575.1 Globisporangium mamillatum | reverse complement strand
TCATCATCCGCGGCGATGTTGCAAATGAGTGGCCGTATAATTCTGTCTTGTACTTTAGTGCTCACAATGCATGCATACTCGCAAACACGTGGCCCAGTTTTCCTGAAAAACAAGCCTTGTAAAACTGCGAAATGATGACAAACAGTCATCTGTCAGACGATCCAGAGAAGGAACCAGCGCACGCTGAAATCTCCGAAGGACTGGCCACTCTGGCAGTGGTTCACACCTCAGCAAGAAATGGATGGTCCAACTCAGCGAGACGATGCCCTTGCGCCTTACATACTTCGGGGTAGGTACTCTTGCCAGCCACTCTCCAGTGCAATGATCCGCTCTTCCGCCGGCCGGCTCACGCTGTTTGAACTTTCGTAACACACAATGCGTGTGCGTACGTATTACTCGTGACATGCTTCCTAATTTGCGCAACCTAAAAGTTGCTAAATACTCTCCAGTCGGGTCCCCTGACTCCCTCCATCTGATTCTTGCACAGCGTCTTGTGTTCCATACTTGAGGTTCCAGTGCCCAAATCATTTGAAAAGTGATTTAGGCCGTCACACACACCCAGTTTTCAGTCTGACCGAGTCCCCGGCCGCAAACGCGCTGGCTTTGTGGTGTTCACAGCCAGGCTAGTTGGCGTTCCCTCAGTGAATCATTTCCGCATTTTCCGCCTCAAGGGAACGACAGCAGCGAAAAAGAACGAGCAAGCGTCCGCAGAGTCTCTCTCCTGTCTGCCAGTAGATCCACGCGAGCGAAGATGCGGACGCGCGCGTCATTTGCCGTCGCGCTCGGCATCGCCTTCGCGTCTCTACTCCTGGCGCAGCAAGTTCAGAGGGAAGCAGCGTTGCCCTTGCTGCCGCCGAGCGTCCAGGGTGAGTGCCTCGCTACCGTCGTGAGCAGTCGCGATGGGCTCGTGCTGCTGCCAGCGCATTGTGTGGAGAACCTGGGGAGGAACGGCAACAACAACGAAGTAATCATCCAGGATTGGTCGCTCAACCACTTCACGAAGATCCAGCTCCAGCGAACGATGATCCATCCGCTGTACCGCCCAGGCGAGGCGGCGTTCGATTTCGCGCTTGGGTTTGCTGCGGATCCGGCGGCTGCGAACGCGATAGGACCAATGTTGCTCCTGGACACCTTGTCGTCCATCATGACTCCAGCGAAGCTCGCTAAGACCGCAGATCTGTCTGTTTACAGCATCCGACAAGCTGTGATCGGTCAGAAAGAGCCGACGTTGACAAGCGGGAAGCTCGCGTTTGCTTCGAGCGGAGCGTGCGGTGCAGAAGGAATTGACAGTACCAGTGCGAGTTCGGTTGTTGGGTGCTTCGTTGGAACGTGGAGCAGCAAGGCGGAGTGCGAAGACAACTTTTCTGAACACCAGTTCATTGGGCTGACAGCTCACACGAAATCCTTGGACGACAAACTCTACTTGTACGGCTTCGTATCGCGCGGTTCCCGATGCAGCGAGACTCGAGACCAAGTGTTCGCTGTCGGTCACGTCAAGAACGCGCTCGATTTCGTCAACAGTGAGCTTGATCGCCTTCGCAACGCCGACGACTTGACCCCAGGAACTGAAGTGAGTGGTGGTGATGGTTCATCTGCATCAGGAAGCTCAGTCCCACCTGCGAGTCCAGTCCCGATGGCGACTAGTTCTAGCCCCAGTCCAGTTCCATCGAATCCAATCTCGACTAGTTCTAGCCCCAGTTCGGTCCCAGCGAGGCCAGTGCCGACTAGTTCCAGCCCGATCCCAGGAGGTGAAACGAACGGTGATTCATCGATTGCGAGCAGCCTGATCGTTGCGCCGGACTTACTGCCGCCAAACATCCAAGGAGAGTGCCTTGGTGTCCAGGTGGACGAGAGATTCCTACTCTTCCCAGCGCATTGCGCGGAGAACATAGGAAAGCACGGTAACAGCCACGAAGTCGCCTTATTCGGAGACACAACCAGCTTCGTCAAGAAGGTTCAGATCCAGAGGACGGCGATCCATCCATCGTATCGCCCGGGCGAGACAGCGTTCGATTTTGCGCTTGGGTTTGCGGGTTGGGGCGCTGAGTTTTCGGGCTTGTCGGAGCTACGCCTAGATACAACCTTATACTTCCAGTTCCAAGCGGAACACCCCAAAGCCGAAGATCTGTCCGTTTACAGCATCTGTCGAGCAGTGACTGATCCGAACAAGCTGGCGGTGGCTCGTGGGAAAATCGCGTTTGCTTCGAGCAGCACTTGTGGTACAGAAGCAACTGGTGCGAATTCTTCCAATGTCGCATGCTTCATTGGGACGTGGAGAAGCAAGGCGGAGTGCGAGGACAACTTTACCGGCCACCAAATCATTGTGCAAACAATGCACTTTGAGTCCCATTTTCTGGGCGATACTGACTACTTGTCCGGGTTCGTATCGCGCAGTTCTCGCTGCAGTGAGTCCGGAGAACAAGTCTTCACTGTCAACCGCTTCCAAAGCGCGCTCGAGTTTATCAGAGAAGAGCGCCAGCTCCTTGATTCCGGCTTCGACTCGACTCCGGGAGGTGAAGCGAGCGGTGACAGTGATTCATCGGGATCAGGTAGCTGGAGTTTTGCGCCGACCGTGTTGCCGCAGAGTGACCATGGCGAGTGCCTCGGTGTCATAGTGAGCGACTCGCTCGTGCTTCTGCCAGCGCATTGCGCTGTGAATCTGGGAAAACACGGCAACACCGACGAAGTCGCCCTTCAGGGTACTTCGTGGGACGGCCCAGGTGTCACGAACGTCCCGATCCAGAGATTCAAGATCCACCCTTTGTACCGCCCAGGTGAGGCGGCGTTTGACTTCGCGCTTGGGGTTGCGGATCCAGCGGTTCTTGCTTTGATATGGCAGGGACTACTCTTGGATCGATTCTCAGTCTTCCAGTCCCAAGCGGAACATCCCAAACCCGAAGATCTGTCCGTTTACAGCATTCGGCAAACAGAGACCGACGGGAATGATGTGACAGTGACTCGTGGGAACGTCGCATACACTTCAAGCAGCGTTTGTGGTGCAAGTTCGAGTGTCGAGTGCTTGATTGGAACGTGGAGCGACTACACGGAATGCGACAACAACTTCTCTGGACACCAACTCACAGCGCAAGCAATCCACTACGACGGCCTCTCCGACGAGAACTACTTGCGCGGCTTTGTAACGCGCAGTTCTCGATGCAGCAGGACTGGATACCAAGTGTTCGCTTTCGCCCGCTTCGAAAACGCCCGCGAATTTATCGAAAGCGAGCTTGAGCTCCTTGATTTCAGCAGCTACAACCAAGTTCCAGCAGGTGACACGAGTGGTGATTCATCGGGATCAGGTAGCTCGAGCCACGCGAGTCCAGTGCCGACTAGCCTCAGCCCAACCCCACTCCCGGCGAATCCAGCCCCGTCTAGCTTCAGTCCCAGCTCCAGCCCGGCCCCAGGAGGTGATACAAACGGCAACGGTTCTCTGGCGCCAGGTAGCCCGAGCATTGCGCCGACCTTACTGTCGCCGAGCGTTCAGGGCAAGTGTCTCGGTGCTGTTGTGAGCGGCACCAATGGGCTCGTGCTGCTACCAGCGTATTGTGTAGAAAATATGGGAAAGCACGGCAACAGTAACGAAGTGGGAGTTCAGGATAAGAGCACCACAGGCGTCACGAAAGTCCAGCTCCAGAGATTCAAGATCCACCCGTTGTATCGCCCGGGAGAGGTGGCGTTCGATTTCGCGCTTGGGGTTGCGGATCCGTCGGTTGTCAATTTGATAACGCCAGTGTTGCGCTTGACAGATACGTCCTACGTCCTGGTTCACGCTGACGTCAAAAAGCTGTTCGTTTCCAGCGTCCGACAAGCAGAGACGGACCGGAACAAGCTGGCGTTGACAAGCGGGAAAACCGCGCTTGCTTCAAGCGGCGCTTGTGATGCAGAGCTAGCTGGCAGCGATACGGATTTGAGTGTCGCGTGCTTTGTTGGCAAGTGGAGCAGCAAGGCGGAGTGCGAAGATAACTCTTCCGGACACCAACTCGTTGGACTAGATTTTCACTCGATAATCGGGGTCGCAGACTACTTATACGGTTTTGTGTCGCGCAGTTCCCACTGCAGTGACGCTGGAGAGCAAGTGTTCGCGGTCAGCCACCTCGAAAACGCGCTCGAGTTTATCAAAAAGGAGGTTAAGCTCTTTGATCCGAGCAGCTACGACCCAGTTCCAGATGACCAAGCGAGCAGTGGTGACTCATCGGCATCAGGTAACTCGAGCGTTGTGAGTCCAGATTTGACTAACTACGATAAGCAGCTGGTGACATTCTATGAAGGTTTGACACCGCTCGACTGCAGTGGAGCTCTCATCGCGCCTCGGTTCCTCCTCACCACCAGCACCTGCGTTTTGAGCCACAGCATCACCCACGTCGCGTTTGGCAAAGCGGGTGCGCCTCAGTTGATCCAGTCGAACCGGACGGTGCTGCATCCACGGTTTGCGAGTGGCTATTCTCGATTCGACGTCGCGCTGCTTGAGTTGAGGTCGCCACCGTCGAAGCCGCCGATCTCGCTGAGCGCCGAGCCTAGTCTCGTGGGCGATAAGCTGGTTCGAGTGAGTCAAGGTGGGGGTGCGGATCAAGTCGCGATCGATGAACTGTCCAAATGCCCAAGCACCGATCTGTTGGTGGCACTAGGCGACGAAGACTCGGGCGCTCTCGTGTGTGTCAACCTAACGCTTCCTGGTTCCGGATCAGGAGGTACTCGTGGCGGCGATTCGATTCTGATCCGGGAATCCCAGGGTAAACTGCTTCTCACAGGAATTGAGTTGCCTGTGAAGAACTGTATCGACGGAAGCCACGACTGTTACTCTGAGATCTACATCAGTATTTCCAGTCTCACGAACTTCATCAACGCGTTTGCTTCGGGGCAACTCTGGGATTTCCAAGAGCCGCCACCAGAACCAACCCCAGAACCTATTCGCACCCCACTTCCGTGCATAATTTGTACCCCAGCCGTCAATCCGCCTTCTCCACCTCCTGATGGCGGAAATCCGACTCGCACTCCAGGGTTAACTCCTTCTCCAACGCCAGCACCACCTCCACCTATTTTCCCGTACATTGTTGGCTTGCGTGTTGAAAAAGAAGGAGGGAACTTCTGCGGTGGAATTTTGATCGACCCGTTCCACGTGCTCACCGCAGCGCATTGTGTGGACGACAGAATCGTCGAGTGGGTCTCTGCCGGGTCTCCAACGTCGTCCGGAGGCGCTTCCCAGAACATCCCAGTACAACGCATCACAATACACCCTCAGTACAAGTCGAAGGGGATGCTGAATGACGTCGCGGTTCTGGAACTGGAGTTTTTCACGTACTCACCAAAGTTTCCAGATATGGACACAGCAAGCGATCGCCCGGAGCAAACCGTAGCGACCATGTTGAGCTTCAGCACGACGAACTCGAATACGCTGAGAGGCGTCAGTGTCCCGATATGGGCACGCAAAATCTGTGAAGCGAAGTACCCGAATGTCGATGGCTCCATCGTGTGTGCTGGCGGAGTGGGAGGAATCGATGCGTGCGCGGGCGACTCAGGCAGTCCTCTCATTATGAAGGACGCAGGGGGTAGCGATGTTGTTGTGGGGCTTGTGAGCTCAGGGTTCGGTTGTGGGCAACCTGGCATGCCTGGGTTCTACACTCGTGTGTCGACTATCCGCGAGTTTGTCAAGAAGTATGCGTTTATCACAGTTCCAACTGAGACTCCCCATGGTACAACGACACGGCCCAGCTCTGCGCCATTGATGTCTCTCCCCTCACCAGCGACCGGCTCGATACTACCATCAAGACCCGTCACGAGCGTTCCACCGACTAGCAGCACTACGGGACCACCCGGAGCTGGATCCAAGGGTGCCACGAACAGCCCAAGAACTGACGGCAGTGTCAAGACCGATAGTCTGGGCCGAACACCGTCGCCTGCCTCCTCGTCAGATGCCCCGATAACCGCAGTAGAGTTGGACGACAATCTCCCGCCTGCAACTCAGCAGAAAGTTGCCGATTTCTTTACCGGCGCATCGTCGTCGTTAGTGTCCAACGATCTGTTGGCCAAGTTGATAGATCCAGGGAACCAGATCATGCTCTATTCGACTGGCGATACGCAAGGTATTGTCGATGCCATCCATCGTAACAGCGAGCTGCCGCTGAACCAGCGAGCTGATCGATTCGGGGCAATCGTAGATCACCGGCAAGCAGTGTCTAGCGATATGTGCGCCAGCCAGTAGAGAAATGAACCCTTGAAGCAATTTATTCGAGTGAAAGTTTGATGAAATCCTTTGAAAATGGAAAGCTGGACGCTTCACTTTCAATGCTACACAACACACATACGATGGACACCTCGCCATGGGATGGGAGGAGCTCAATCCGAGGCTATATTAGAGACTGACTGGCTGACCCGCCCCATGTACGCTTGTAGCCATACTAGAGTTCTATGGGATATCAGCACAAGCGTTGCAGAGCGCGTCGGGGGTTACAATTACGACAGTTCCGAACCGGCCTGCTCGTTGGTTTAGCGGCTTGGCGCTATTACGATCAATAGCATCGATGATTCCTTGCATGTCACCTGTCGAATAGAGAACCACCTGGTTGTCTGGATCCACCAATTGCTCCAACAGATCGCTCGACACGGATGATAAAGCGTCCTTCCCAATGATAATGTTGAGTAGTTTCTACTGCGTTGCTGGAGGTAGGTTCTTATCCAGGGTCACTGCCGATATTTGTGAGCTAGAAGGAGTAGACGCTGGTGACGTGCTGGTATCGGCAATCTTGACTACCCTCCGGTCTCGGGGTATTCCCAATAGTTTGGGGCTCTGACCCTGGTGCAGCGTTAGTGCTGATGCCTGGTGGAGCCACTGCACTGGTAGCTGTAGGTCCAGATGGATCTTCGGGGCTGCTAGTTGAAGAGCTGCTGTCTGTATCTGGTGGTATGGCAAAGGGTAGAGATGCTATACCCTGCGCTGGTGTCGAACGGTGTCAAGCCGTCGTAGAAGGTCACCAGGTACTTGTCGTACAAACTTGAGTCAGCGGCGCTCGCAGGTTGCTGTTCATCAGCTACACCTACAAGATTTGAATCAGCGGCCATTCTTCGCTGTATCGACGCAAATCCTTCCCGCTGGTCGATGGAATTCGAGCTGGAAATAATTAGCGGAAGCTCGCTCTTGATGAACTCGAACGCGTTCGCGAGTGGGCTGACAGCGAAGACTTGATCACCATGCTGGCTGCATTCTGACGACCGCGAGACGAAGCCATAGAGGCAGTCGCGACCGTTAACGCTGCGAACGATGACTTGACAGCCAGACAGGTTCTTCTCGCAATCTTCTTTATCGTCCCATTTGCCGACCAAGCAGACGACGCTTGCGCTCTCGCTCTTTGTGGGGTGTGCCGTATCACAAGCACCGCTCGTGTCAAGCACGACGGACCTGTGGGTCAACACCAACGGGTTCGAATCGCTCTCGTCCTGACCGCGCTCTGTCTATCGAAGGCTGTAAACCATGAGGTCTTCGGCACTAACTTGGTCCTCTTGTGCCTTGATTTCTTGGTCTCCATCCAAATGAAACTGTGTCACACTCAATGCACGGCCTTCTGGCTCCGCATACCCAAGCGCGAAATCAAATGCCGAGTCGCCTGGACGATACAACGGGTGGGTCTTGACTCTCTGGATCTGGACCTTCGTGGCGTCACTGGTAGTCGCGCCGAAGACGGCAACTTGCTGGCTGATGCCGTGCTCCCCCAGGTTCTCAGCACAGTGGACTGGCAGGAGCACGACCTCAGACGTGACCGCAACGCCAAAGCACTCGCCGTTGGTGCTCTGCGGTAGAAATGCCAACGCTTCGCCTTGCGTTTGGAGAAGGGTTTGGGCCACGAAGACGACGCCGATAGTGAAGATGCATGGTGAGCGCTTCCGTATACTGTAGCTGCTTTCAAGGCGCGCGCTTCTTCTCGTTTGTGCGCAGCTCAAAGTCCGAAACGCTTCTTGCTCACGCCCACTCGTGATGACGAAAAGAAAAAAATCTCGATTCGAAGGCCACTCAGTATTAACCAATAAAAGAACAAAACTCCCTGTAGGCAACGCGCATCTGAGATTGAAGGTGTGCAAGCTGAGATGGGAAGTACGCGGTGGTGCTTGCACTCGTCATACCTACCTACAAGAGCGCAATCTGATTAGAAAGAGCCATTACCTCTCTTGGCAGCGCATTCATTTTGGAAGGAACCCAGAGAGAGAACTCCAGGTTTTCCAAAATGCCGAGTCAACCAACTCCTGCAGGCACGAGTCAATTGAGTCAGCACTGAGGTTTTGAGAACAGGTTTTCCTGACCTTACACTGATAAGTGTACTTAATTCTAATAACCCTTGGTTGACTTTTTGTCGGGATTTTGACCCGAGGTATCCGTGATACCAACCACGCTTTCACTTGGCTGATGGCTTGGCACTCGAGTTTTTACATGCTGGGCTCAGGTTTCAGTGTGTAATGATGTTTGCATGCGAAGGTCGAGTTCCGCTCTCTTGCACTGACGTCAGGACCGCTGAACGTGTACTTTTATGTTAGCGACCTGACGAGCTTTGCACTTGTACTTTTTACTTTGTAGCGGTAGGAAAACCAAAAACCTAGATCAGCCCCATCACTCGCCCGGCTATCACCCAAAAGAGCCATCGCTTCTCGCAAAACAACAAGAATGCATGTCACTCCGAGTGCCTTTGGGTACATTTGGAGCCGCTTGCTCGCTTATTCACTCACTCACTTGCCATGACGCCCATCTCAACTCGTCTTGCCCCCTGGTTGTCTGTCTATCTATCTGCTCTCCCTCCCTCTGACTCCTAATCCCAACCAGCGTCATCACGAGCACAGCGATGAAGTCGCTGCGGGTCTGCGCCGCGCTTGCGCTCGCTGCTGGCGCCATGTGCAGCAGCTGGCCGTCGAGTGTCTGCGCCTTCAGCGCGATGGCTTCACTGTCAACAGCCACGACTGCTGCTTCCACAGGCTCGGCGAATGCGGATGTGATGATAATGCATGCTTTTCCTTCTTCTTCTACGGTGAGCAGTACGACAGCAACACCAACCACCAGCGCACGCGACACCGCGGAGCATGCTCTCCCGTGTCTCGGCTTCCTGCTTCCAAATGCGAGTTCAGTTGTCACCAGCGTGCACTGTGCGAGTGATTCCCACACGCCAAACACTGTGGTTCTGATTGGCGCGAACCATGCGCTGCTGCTGGTGACAGTGACGACGCTTCATGCGAACGCGCTGTATCAAGAGAACGACGACGACGCGATCAAGTGGGCGTATGAGGCGGCGGTAGGCTCCCTGGTCGCTCCTCTTTCGGCGAGCGATCAATCTCCTGTTTTGTTTCGCGGTGCCAACACTATCCAGTTGAACCAGCAGAGCTTGGTAATCCGATACGCAGTTCACAAGAGCGCTGGGATCTCCTCTGAGCCGTCTGCTGGGGACGATCTCAGCCACGCTTTCGCGCTCAAGCAGTCAACAGTTCGTATCGTGGCGAATAGTGAGTGTGAAGCGATTTTTGGGAAGCGCCTCTCTCAGAGTGGCTCCCTGTGCGGCAAGAGCGTCTGGGCGAGCATTGAGGAATGCCAGAGCGCTGCTGCTGACGATAATGACGTCAAATATCAGCTTATCACGATCAAACAGGGCGACGTGGAGTTCGCGCTTGGGTTCATAGCTGAGAGCTTCGACTGCAGCATGCGCGACAGCACCAGCTTGTTTGTGGTGGCATCAGTGGTGGACTTGCTAATTGGTACGTGAATTGATTTTTGGCGACGTGTTGGAACTTCCTGTTAGTGTGCACGCTTTGACCCCTTCTGCTCGCTGACGTGTGTGAAATGTGGTTGCTTTTGTAAATGAAGATGCCGTCGTCTCGCACTCAGACCCCACACCAAATCCCTCGAGTTTCAACAGTGTCAGCAGCCAACCAAGAGCAGCAACTTCTTTGCATATTGCACAGACCCAGACGAGTGAACCGCCATTTTCGGGTCAGTTAGGATCGGGATCTTCATCGTCAGCAGGCAACATTCGAGCACCAATTTTGGGAGCAGGGATGATAAACCCACAAGCACCAGTCGTTCGATCGTCATCGTTGTCATCTGGGTCACCATCAGCAGAAGTATCGTCGAAGCCCCCGTCAACGAGTGATACTGATACTGATGACAGCAGCGAAGTCATCCCCGGACGAGCTCTTCTCGAAGGCTATCCAGTACCCGTTTGCGTATCTCTCCAGCGCAATGAACGCATCGATCAAGTCTGTCGCAGCGTTCCACGTCTCGCCGACATTCCTCATGACAAGCAGCGGCTGGATAGAGGACCAAGAGGCGATCAAGTGGGTGCTTTTTGAAGACGACAAGATCCCAATCAAGAAGCTCTGGTTGGAAAGCGACGAGCTGGCGCTTACGTCCAACATCGTGATGGTCGAGCTCGAGCGTGCCTACCGTCGAGGAGGTACGAGACCGGTGACAGCGCAACTTGAAGACTCTGTGGTGCTTCAGTTGAGCTTTCTCGACCCAGAATCGCTGCTGCTACTGCAGAATCGAATTCCAAGTGGTGACAACGTCCACTTGGTATCGTTAGACGAATGTAGGTTTGGTGGCTTCGCTTCCACCCAAGAGGAAGGGCTTTCCTGCGTCACTTCCCAGTGGGCCATGACAACCATCAGCTTGAGTATTGTGAGAATGGGGTTTGTGATGTACGACGGCCAACTCGTTGGACTGGGGTCCGGACATCACAAGCTTGGCGGCACAGTCACCGTCCCTTTCTTCCTACTCTCGGTACAAATGCGGCTGGATTTCGTGCTCAACGTCTTCGTGGAGTCCCAAAAACCTGTCGCTTTATCACCAGAGGAGTTGAAGTATCGCTCGTCTGCAGTCCGGTTCTTCGAAGACAACTTTCCAGTGGACTGTGGAGGAGTGCTGATCGCCCAGGACGCTGTGCTGACGACCGCAATATGCGCCTCGGCTCATCACCTGTCGATGTGTTTATACGGCACTGGTGAAAATACGCACCAGATGGCCATCTCCAAGGACGCAACAGTGGTGCATCCGCTGTACAGTCGAGGATGGGCGAGAAATACGCGGTATGACTTCGCGATTGTGAAGCTGGAACGACTCCTGCCAGCATCAGCAGCGATTGCATTGGCGCCAACGGACTTTGTCGTTGGAAGTGAGGTCGCTCGTGTCGATCTGAGCAGTCCGATTGGAGTTGAAGCGTGCGTCGTGGTCAAGAGTGAGCAGTGCGGCGTGTCGAGCGAGTCCATCTGCGCTGCTCATGCCGAAAGATTGCAAGTGGGATCGACAACTTCAAGCAGCACGGCGCTTGTTGGCGCCTACCGTAGTAAGATAGTTCTGCTCGGTCTCCAGTCTAGTTTAGGAGGAAGCTCTCCCGTATACAGCTACTCCAAGGTCACAGATGCAGCAGACTTTATTCACTCAAATGTGTATGGTATTCCGGATCCACCAGGTGGTGGCGATGAAGGTGGTGAAGACACGAGTATCCCAGACGAAGTTGTTGAAGGCTCGCTTCGCTACCCGTTTGCGTACCTATCGGAGACGATGAATGCGTCGACAAAGTCTGTGGCTGCTTTCCATGTGTCGCCGAGGTTTCTAGTGGCGAATGGGGACTGGATCAGCGACCGGGACCAGATCAAGTGGGTGTTGTTTGGAGACGACAAGATTCCAGTCAAGAGACTCTGGTATGAGAACGACGGCACCGACCTTGGTTACTCCATGGCCAACTTCATCGTTGTGATCGAGCTAGAGCGAGCCTACGCTCAGCCTGGAGTTAAGCCCGTGACTCTGCTGCTTGAAGATGAATCCACTGCGCTTCAGCTGAGCTTTCTCGATCCTACATTGTTGCATGAAAACGGACTTCCGAGTATTGACAACGCGCACTTGGCATCGCTGGACGCGTGTGGATTACATGACGCAGCCACTGCGGAGGAAGATGGAGTTTCCTGCCTCATGTCCAAGTGGTATGATGCCAACAGTTTGCGTGCTATGCAGATGGGCTTCGTGATACTCGACGGCAAGCTCGCTGGACTTGTATCAGGTTACCAGAGGCTGACCGAAGAGACGAGAATGCGGTTCTTGATGATTTCGCAGCTTCGGCGCAATTTTATGGCCAGCGTGCTTGTGCAATCGGAGCAGTCAGTCGCGCTCTCGCCAGAGGAAGCGCTTTACCGCAGCTCTGTCGTCCGGTTCTTCGAAGCCGATTTCCCAGTCGACTGTAGAGGAATGGTGATCGCTCCGGACGGAATTCTCGCGACCGCATCATGCACTTCGGGGCGCCGTTTCTCATTCGCTCTCTGGAGAACTGAAGCCGGGAGTCTAGGACTGGAGACCCTACCAGATATCGTGGTGCACCCGCTCTACCAAGCAACAAACAAAGAGACGCATCGGTACAACTTCGCGATCGTGAAGCTAGCCTCTAATCTGCTTGCATCGGCTGTGGTGGCATTGGCGTCAGCTGATATTGCAGTCGGGAGTGAAGTTGTCCGAGTCGATTTCAGTGGTTTATCAAGGGTTGAGACATGTACGTTGCTTGACACCGCCGTATGCATTGGGTTGAGGTCTCCTCAGCTCGCTGCACCTTCAGGTCTTCTCCGCCCGTCAGCGCCAACCGGAACAGTCATTTGCGCTGGGAATGCCAGCAGTGACGCTCTGCAGACAACTTCAGATAGTGCTGCGCTGCTCAGCACCATCGATGGTACTTCGGTTCTCATCGGTCTGCAAGCTGACCAAGATGGTGTTTCGTCGACCGACAGCTACACCAGCGTTCTCAACGCAGTTGAATTTGTCAACGCTAACGTATTTGATCGCAAGTGGGGTGATGAGCCATTGGAAACGCAAGAGATCTCCGACGAAGTCTTTCGATCATCCGTTCGATATCCCTTTGTATACGTGTCATCCAGTATGAACGCCTCGGTTCGTTCGGTCGCTGCGGTTCATATCTCACTGAGTGTGGTCGCGATGAATGCTAAATGGATCTACGGGCGTGGCGATTTGCAGTGGGTGCTTTTCGAAGACGACAAGATTGCGGTGCAGAAATACTACTACGAGGGAGATTATCGCGTCATGATGGGGCTGCCGATCAGCAATGAGACCGTCAACCTAATGTTGGTCAAGCTGGAGCGATCGTATGTGCGCGACAGGTCTAGTGTCGATTTTCTTTCGTTGCTGCCTACTCAACCTTTGAAGCCGTTCGAGGTGAAGTATCCGGATCCGACCCTACTCCAGCGCGGATTGCCGCAGGATCAACTCTCAAGCGTGGACGCGGAGAATGCATATCCGCTCGATGCGTTTGGGTCTGTCCCAGAAGGCGTTGAGTGCGTGCTCTTGACGCTGCAGAGTGTGAACCCCTTCATCCGCGGGACTCCGATGCGAATGGGGTTCCTCTTGAAAGATGGCGTCGTATTCGGACTGGATATTGGGATTCACAGTTTGGCGGAAGAGGTCACTGTGCCGTTTGCCCGGCTTGACTTTGATCCGAGAAAGGTGTTCATTGACTACATTACCAGTTTGTGGAGCCAAAATGTCGATGTGGAAGCAACACCCAAAGAGATGGTGTACCATGGTGCTGCAGTCCGGTTGATCGCGTCTGGGAAGATACTCGACTGTGGTGGGACGCTGATTGCGCCAGAGTTTGTGCTGACAACAGCGTCATGTGCTCAGGCGCACGAGGTCACTACAGCACTCTTCGGATTCGGCGACGATGCCGTGTTTGTAAGCGTTCTGCCGGGAGAAGCCGTGGTTCATCCATCGTACCAGAGCGGCGACAGCAGCACATTTCGATACAACCTCGCGATTCTCAAGCTTTCCTCGCCGCAACCGCCATCGGTTCCTATTGCGCTGGCCCCGTTTGAAGTACCTGTCGGAAGCGACGTCGTTCGAGTTGATTTAAGCGGCGGAATTCATGTTGTGACCTGTCGGGTGCTTGAGACCGACAAATGTCTCTACTCTCCAGTCCCCACGAGTTTGCTACCAGGAGGTACTATTTGTGCTGGGAATGAAAGTTCCCCCTTGAAAGATGCAAGCTCGACGAGTGCAGCTCTGGTTGGGACCGTGAGAGATACCCTAGTTCTGATTGGTCTCCAAGTCGGCCCGGATGACGATCCGTTCACCGACAGCTACATGAGTATTCTGTCGGCAGCAAACTTCATCAACGCCTACGCGCTCGATCATGTTTGGGGAAATAAAGGTACTCCGAACTTCTCTCCTCTACGTAGCGATGTAAGCTTCATGGTAGGGCTGCGAATGACGAAAAGCGGACAGAACTTTTGCGGTGGGACGCCGATCGCCTCGCAATACGTGCTCACGGCCGCGCACTGCGTATCTGACGGACTTGTTGCATGGGTATCCATCGGATACGACGCACCGAACAAATCCACGCGAAGCGAGGAAATCCAAGTGCTGGCAGATCGTATTCGCATTCACCCAAAGTTTGGGACTCCAAACATGTACTCGTTCGACGCCGCGATACTGGAGTTGAAGACACCAGCGTACCACCTTCCGATTCCACTTGACAGCACCACAGAGTTTGTGGATGGAGCGAATTCTGAATTGATTTCATTTGGTGCTGCGACCAAGTCAAGAGCTGAAAGTCCCGAGGTTCATGAACTGGAGCTTTCGCTGTGGTCGCACAAGAAATGCCAGGCAGTAATCCCTGACGTCGGCACGAGCGCTTTGTGCGCAGGCGACGAAGAAGCTAAGGATGCATGTACTGGGGAATCGGGGAGCCCGCTAACCCTCAGCACTGATAGACACGAGTATTCTTCGATTGGACTCGTCAGCGCTGGCTACGGATGCGGCCAAGCGGGTGTTCCAGGGCTATACACTCGAATTTTATCGGTTTTGGACTTTATCGCGGCGTATACCACACCAGCGTCCAGCACTCCAGTAGCCAGTCCGCAGACAGATACGCCGACCATGCCGACCACACCAGCACTTTCAGCTACTCCAGTCAGGACAACACCGTCGACCTCGGCGCGCGGCTTTGGGTCCAACGGAACTGGCAGTAGTAGCCCCATCATTCCAGGCAGCAAACAAAGTGAAACTGGAAAAGACACCAACGTCGGTGAAGAGTTTCCGAATGCAATTGAACACTAGCCACTGCCCGATATGACGGACATCACGAAAGGCAAAGTAGATCAGTTCCTTCTGGGAACGACCGATACACTTCCGCTCTCAACGAAGCTGAGAAACTTGCTGACGAACCCTACCAATGAGGTCACACTCTATTCAACAGGGGATCTTAGTGGACTACTGCGGGTGATCGCAGCGCATGAGGCGCTCCCTCTGAACCAGTGCGAGGACCGGTTCGGATCTGTGAGCGATCGTCGCGTGGGGAAGTAATCCATTCCAGCAGAAGACGTTTGCAGATAAGTTTGTAGAGGAAACGGTTACAACACGCGTAGGCAGGAAGAATATCATTCCTTATGCAACTATTGTAAATAATGAAAACACTCGTGTGACTTGCGAACCCTTGCGACTGACCTGTATGCTATTGGTACTAGAATCAAGTCCTCCGCCAGGCCACCACATGACTCCCAATGCGTTTGACAGGCAATCAGGGTGACTGATAACTGCAGCTCTTCCGGTGAATACACGTTTTCCGTGATCTAAGGAATGGTATAGTTTGTTGTAGCGTCGAGAAGCGACATGCGTTGACCAAGATGGAGACACTGCACATTCATCTGATCTACTATCTTGTTCCATTCAGCGGCGGCACCGACCAGCTTACCCTCGTGGAGCACGAATCTCATGCGTACGGGGGTTCCCCTGGCGGACCCATTCGACAAGTGCTGATCTGGTTGCATTGAGTATTCCAACTTGCAAGCTTCCAGAGCCGCCAAGTGAGAAGTACTGCCACTGGACATCATTCCATGATCAAGCAAACTCGGGTCCAAGAAGTTCAATTGGAATTGTCTTGATTCGTCTTGAATCCTTGGACGGATTCTCAGTATCTCACCACTCGACTCGCGGTAGGGACGATCTAGCTCGATCAGCACAAGATAGCTGAAGGAATAGAAGTACTGCCTTCCGAACTCCTTCTGGGACTAAAGCTTTTCGATCGGGATCTTGTTGTCTTCGAACAGCACCCACTCAACCTGCTCTGCATCGTTGATCCAGTCCGCATTTACAACCAAAGGTCGGCATGATCTGAACAGCCGCAACAGATTTCAGCGACGCGTTCATGCTGCCCGATAGGTACGCGAACGGGTAGCGAATCGAAGCTGAAAGCACGTCATCCGGAATCGATTCGCCATCACCACTCTCGGTACTTGACAGAACCTCGGACTCTCTCAGCGCTCCTGGCATGGACCCAGCGACTGACGATACGATGTTTCTGTCGCTAGTGAACCTGACTCAGCTGTCACTGGTGGGGATGTGCTAGTAAATGATGGCCCTGATCCTGACGAAGCTGGAGGTAAAGGTGGTCGCTCACTGATCGGGGGCAGCGAAAGCACCGTTGAGTACGACGATCTTGATGGCTTGTGTGAGTTGAAGTGCTGGGTGTAGGATCAGAAGGATCTGTTTTAGCTCAAACGCGGCTCACAAATACAACAGAGTGAGTAAAGTGCAGGCGAACGCATGCAAATCCTAGCAAGTATCATACCATATTGTGAGTATTCACCGAGTAGCAAGTTCACCACTGACGTAACGATGAGCACGTTGTTGTCGCTCTCGCTATAGTCAAAACGCTCAGCGGCAAAGCCGATCACATACTCGATGTTGTCCTGTTTCACTATGACGAGTTGATCTTGGATTCCTCCAGCAGATGCAGCACGACACTCCTCGACCACTCGCTCTTGCCACACGGAACGCCACTCTGCGGGAGACGCTTTCCGAGCAGCGCTTTGTACTCGCTGTTCGCTACGATGTCGACCTCCGACTGCTTGATAACAAAAAGTGTGCGAAATCACCTACATCCGGTTCATTCGTAGCGTTCACAGCAGGTGGGCTTGTGTTATTATTACTGTCCTGTTATCACATCCATGTCAGCCGTCGCTTCTGGTGACCTTTGCACACAAGGATGGATCTGAAAATACTAAAGGAACTACACGTATCCACACTCCCTGTGGCGTTCTTAACAACCCACCAGGGAGCATCAACTGCTGTCATAATCGACTCTCCTATTACAGTATTTACACCCTTACCCTGGGTACGTCAAGCACTGCAGTTGTTCGTTGATTCCTCCTCATGCACGCTCGCCTCGCAGCCAGATTGGTCGTACGTCGAAGCGAAGACCTGCTACTTGCAGCAGCATCTGAGGCTCTCACCGTCTGAGAGAAGGACAACGGAAATACCGTTTACGAAAGAGGGCGAAAGGGGATGAAGTGTAGCCATGTGTCAACGCAGCATTTTTGTTTTTTGTTCAGGCTCGTATTTTAATAGGATACGCTGGAAAGATCCTTGAACTGAAGCGATCTTTTGAGTTGAGGTCGTCATTGATTTGAGAAAGAGCGTATGTATGCTTCTTCAACTCCCAGTCACTCAGTCAGGTAGTTCCAGTTCCAGCACTGAAAATGTGAAGTTGGTCCTTTCGCATATGGACCACATTCGCGAGCGTTCCCGAGATGCCCAAGTCTCAGACAACACCTCCGTAATATGTACGCCAGTGCGGGAACGATGACTGGGGGTTGACTTATGTATGTGTGTGACTGGATGACGCTTGTGCAATTGAAGGCGATTGCGCTCTCAGACTTCTTTTGAATGGAGCACCTCAGCCAAAGCGACACCCAAAGGGAAACGGTGAGCAGCAGCAGGGCAGAGGTCAACCAGTTTTCCCTCTCTGGACCGGCAACGAACCAGTTTCCATATTTTCCTACATACTTATAACGAGTACTTTGCACTAAAAAGTAAACTATTATACATAAAAAGCAATGTTTGGATATATGTAAACAGCAACTCTACATCGTTATCACTTTGTCTGTTTTGAAAAGGTTTATAGCCGCAGTCTGATCCGCCCTCCCGCCATTCACGCAGCGCGTCACTCTTTGTCCCACTGTTCAGATGGTGCCTCATCATCACCATCCCCCCCTCGCTTACACGAATACGAAAATGAACGATGATGGCGGAAACTCCATGCTTTTGTGCTGGATCTGGAGACGAGAGGAGACGAGGACCACCCTTTGTGAGGGAAGGAGGATGGCGCTTGCGGTTCTTTATTGACTGATCCACCGACAGCCTCACTCACAAAGACAAAGACAACGAGAGTCCAACGACGAGCGAGTAGCCCATAGACGTACGTCGTCGGGCATTCGCATTCAGGCAGGACAGGAGCAAGAAGAGGAACGGCGAACAGGCAGGAAGAGCGGCGGCTTTTGACTAAAGAAACACACACGCAGGAGATAACGCAGAGGTCGTGAACAAACACAGCAAGCACAGGGATGAAGAAGGCACGCTGTAGGAGCCGACACGCGGTAGCCGCTGGCGTCCTGAGCGTCTTGTTCTTGATAGCAGCAGCGGGGGTGGCGACGGATGCCAAGACGCTTCATCACCGAAAGCAAGCGCCAGGGCAATTGACAGCAACAGCACGACCGAACAGCGGTAGTTCGTTCTACGGAGACATAGCGATTGGCGATGTGGGCAGCCCCGATGTGGTAACTACTTCTATCGAGCCGTTGGTCCCAGAAACTGGAGGAGCTACACGGACGGACTGGCTCGTTACTGTTGGTGGCGATGGCGCGTGCTCTGGTGTGCTCATCGCGCCAAAGTTTGTGCTCACGAGCACAGGTTGCGTGCAGAAGCAGTCGAAAGAAGCAGAAGGCGTCCAGTTCTGGGTGACACGAGACAACCAGAGCGCGAGTCTTACGGTCCCCGCCGCGCGCGTGAAACTGCAGGCGACGATGCTTAAGACTTCTTCCTCTAAAGGCGGAGCCCCTGAGGCGGAGTTTGCGATCCTGGAGTTGGTGGACGCAGCGCCAGTGCGACCTGTGGTACTTGAAAGCAGTGCGCACTCATGGAAGACAGACCAAGAGAGTGGTGTAGTGCGTGTGTTCGGGACGTCACAGACTCGCGACGGCGGAGAGAAAGCATTCGAGATCAACGTGATTAGCGAGGACCAAGCGTATAGCGCTCAGAACGGCTTGGTTTGTGTGGCGGTAAACGTAACCTGTGAAGTGCTTCATGGATCTGATAACGCAAGAGACACCACCGTCTTTCTCGTGGCGCGCTCCCATGATGACCAAGTCGCGCAGCTCGTCGGAGTGAGCCCTTCAAATTCCATCTCCGGTTGCCGAGATTTGGACAACAAAAGGATGGCGACGAACTGCTTTGTCCCAGTCACAGCGCTTGAAAATCTCATCGACCGCAATAGTGTTGACCACAGGTGGACATCATCATCGCCACTGCCACCACCACCAGGGGCTATGGACGTACCCACCAAAGACTCGAGCAGCAACAGCGATAGCAATGATAGCAGTGGCTTGGATGACTCACGCTTTGGTGGTGAGCCAGAACCTCAACAGCCAGTGCCAAGTGACTGGTCCATGCAGCTCGGCTACTTGCGCGTCGAAGGCGAGGAGACCAGCAACACGCTCGCCGGTCCCCCAGTTGTGCTGATTGCGCCTCGCTTCGCCCTCACTCGCGCGCTCTGGCTGGACGAGAGCAAGATCACGGAAAACTCTTTGAGTTCGAGAATACTTCTGGTAGCTTTTGAGAATGAAGTGATCCCAGTCAAAAGCCTCATCTTCCAACGAGACCTTCAAAGCCATGGTGAAGCACACGACGGTGCAGAAGGCAATGACGACTTGGTTGTGCTGGAGCTGGAGTTTGAAGCTATGGCCGTACCCAGTCCGGTCCTCGCGACTAGTCTCCAGCTGGACGTGGTGTCTCCCACTATCGAGGTGGTGGTGCTTGACGAGTTGGAAGGATCTGATGGCGTTACGCTAATGTCATGTGCGACGTTCAAGGATGTAGTACTTTCAGCCTGCCCATGGACAGACGAAAACAAAGTGCATGTGCCCCAGGAAGTCGTGTGTGCTAGTGTGCCGAGATTGGGGCTGCTAGCGCCACCGTCGTCTTTGAACCAAGGTGTTCTGCGCGTGGGTGGCTACCTGGTCGGCTTCTCTACGAGCACCACCAGTGTCTCTCCCTCGTCTACTAGCGATGGGTACGAGAGGTATGCGTTCACACGCGTGTCATCCGAGCGACATTTCCAGTTTCTCGCAAGAGCTACCAGATCGACTGTCGCGTGGGAAGAGAGTGTGAGTGGGCACGACTGGGACGCCGACGATTTTCCTTCGTTCATTGTCAGTTTTGCTGCATCGGATAAAAATGCTGCGAAGATTTCCTGCCAGGGGATGCTCGTGGCGCCAAAGTTCGTATTGGCCACGGCGTCGTGTGCGCTGGGGAACCCGATTTCCGAAATCATCTTTCCGAGTGCCGACGGCCAGGTGCTGCGCGTGCCGTACTCGCCGCAGATGACGATCCCGCACCCAAAGTACAACAAGTCAGCACTTGGCGACGAGCGATACGATATCGCAATTCTACAGCTGGAGTTCGCGACGGTCGTGACGCCAGTGACCCTCAGCCTCGGCGCGGTGAACCACACAAACGACGACCTACTTGGGTTTTCATTCCCGCAGTCTTCAACAGACCAGAGAGTTAGTGTAAAAGCCGTTTCCTACTCGCGTGTGGCATTCAATCGATCGGAGAAATGCACAACGTGGGCATCCAGTAACTCCTCTTTGCCAGGTCGTCTACAAACATCGATCTGCATCACGCCGTCCAGGATCACGAGTCACACTCACGAAGAGAACACCGTCGACGATGCAGCTCTCAACTTCAACTTTGGGCGTCCAGAGTACAGTGCTGGCAGCAGTGGTACGCTGGCGCCAGGGGATCACCATCAAGAGAATCCAGAGGTCGGTAATCCTGATCCGCTACCTTCAGTGGCCGGAGACGCTGGTACTGAGGAACCAAACCCACTGCCACGATTGCCATCACTGATGGGATCTGTCATCGGGAAGCAACTCAGCAACAGCAAGTACTCCGTTGTCGGCTTTGCTGTAACCCAGGAAGATACGGAAGATGTTGAGCTGTACTCGATCGCCACCGTCGCAGACTACGCCGTGTTCATCAACGCGTACGTGGTCGGTTCTTCCTGGGAATCCGGAGGTCTACCCGTCGATGGCCCCATCCAGACCCCCAAGCGGTATATCGTCGGCCTTCGCGTGTCCAAGTCCAGTCAGAACTTCTGCGGCGGCAGTCTGATCGCACCCAACTATGTGCTCACAGCCGCACATTGCGTGACCGACGGACTCGCGAACTGGGTATCAGTTGGTGCCAAGTCGTCCAGCGGATCCGACACGGAGGCGATCCCGATCATCAAAGACACGATTGTGATCCATCAAAAGTACGGGAACCCGTCGAGGTTCTCGTTCGACGCCGCGATCTTTGAGCTCAAGACCGCTGCGTACGCTGATCCTGTGGCGCTCGACACGTCGCCAGACTTCTCTGGCGGCGAGAGGGCGACAATGTACGGCTACGGCGTGACGGTACACATTCAGAGCAACTCAGAGAGTACCAAAGACAAGAGTCTCTCGTCCGAAATCCGCGCCGTTGACCTGTCGCTACTCTCCCAGGCGCAGTGCGAGAAAACGTTACCGGACATTGACAACAGCATGCTCTGCGCTGTCGGTGAGAATGGCGCCGACGCGTGCAAAGGCGACTCGGGCGGCCCACTGGTGGTCCCCGATGGTGGCCAGAGTACCAGCACCAGTAGCAGTGGCGACGTCCTGGTCGGGTTCGTGAGCTCGGGCTACGACTGCGGACTCAAGAACGTGCCGGGGATCTACATGCGCGTGAGCTCGCTCGTGCCGTTCATCAAGCGCAACACGGTCGGCGCAGAGTGGGGCGCGCCGATTCCAACGCAGCAGCCGCCGAGTCCTGCGATGATCTCAAGTCCGTCGCCGCCACTGTCGCCCTCTGCTGCATCGGAAGTGCGGGACTTGGACGATCTCACGCCGCGCGAGTCGGATGTTTCTGGGAATAGCAGCAGTAGCGCTACGAAGACACCTTCAACCACCACCACTATCGCCACTGGACTGCGCACGCAACCGAACGAGAACGCGCCGATCACATTCGAAGACCTTCCGAAAAACCTTGCGCCTCAGGTCCGCCACGCGGTGCTCCGGTTCCTGCTCGGCATCTCCGATGCCTCGGAATTCATTTCCGCTGACTTGCTCGAGCGTCTAGCGTCTGAGAGCAACGCCATCCAATTTTTCTCGACGGGAGATCTCTCGAAGTTGCTGGAGATCATCAAGCACCACAACGAGAAGCCGCTCTACGCGCGCAGAGACCGGTTCAGCCGCCAGAAAGTAGGTCTAGCGGCACTTGCGTCAGAGTCGACTGAGAATGGCGGCGTCTCCGATTCGACTGTGTGCACTCTGTAGAGGCACACGCGAGTCCAGCAAGTAGTAGTTTATTTATTATCAACGTATTTTCTCGAGGTACAGGTACAGCCGAGTAGCACGCATAGTCAAGCCAGATACAGCAGAGACCTTGCATAAAGTACTACTGTTGTGGTACTACTCAATTCTATTATTATTGTGCTACTTTCGAGTTCAACTGTCAAGGAGACAAACAAGAAGAAGCTCTCTATTGATTTCTATTCTTTTTTATTCCTTCTTATCAGGCACACGACGACACAAAACAAGAGAAGCGCAAAAAACAACCCAGCGGATCTTTCTCGAAGATGACTAAACAGTTAGGTGACTGGCTGTCGGTGTAGGGTTGACTCGCTCTAGTCGCATGTCTCCTTCGCGCCGATACCAAAGTCCTGAGTCCAGTAGTACTTGTACGTGCTCGCAGCGTTGTACGCGTAGCCCATGCCAAAGAACTTGTAGTTGCCTAGGATGTTGGCGCGGTGGCCCTCCGAGGCCATCCAGGACTTGACCACCGAAGTGACGTCTACTTGTCCAGCAGCAACGTTCTCCGCAATCGAGCTCCAAACAAAGCCCTGAGCAGTAATGCGAGCGCTCATCTGGGATCCGTTCGAGCCGGTGTGGCTCATGAAGTTGTTCTTCGCCTGGTCCTCCGAGTGGAGCTGCGCCGCCGCCTGGAGTTTCTTGTTGGTGCAGAATGGCGCGAGTCCCTGCTTGGTGCGCTCAGCGTTCACGGCCTGGAGCATCTGCACCTGCATGCTGATTCCGGAAGCTGGAGTCGCGGTGGTTGCCGCCGGGGCGGTGGTTTGCTGGATAACAGGAATGGCGGTGGTTGGCTTTGGGGTAGTTGGAGCTGGAGTCACTGGAGCAGCGGTCGTTGGAGCTGGAGTGACGACTGGGGCGGCAGTCTGGGTGGCAGTTCCATCGCTGTCGCAGACTTCCTTGGAGCCGGTGCCAAAGTCCTGAGTCCAATAGTGCCTGTACGTGCTCGCAGCGTTGTACGCGTAGCCCGTGCCGAAGAACTTGTAATTGCCTAGGATGTTGGCGCGATGCCCGCTCGAGCCCATCCAGGCGGTCATCACGGAAGCGACGTCTACTTGTCCAGCAGCAACGTTCTCCGCAATCGAGCTCCAAACAAAGCCCTGAGCAGTAATGCGAGCGCTCATCTGGGATCCGTTCGAGCCGGTGTGGCTCATGAAGTTGTTCTTCGCCTGGTCCTCCGAATGGAGCTGCGCCGCCGCCTGGAGTTTCTTGTTGGTGCAGAATGGCGCGAGTCCCTGCTTGGTGCGCTCAGCGTTCACGGCCTGGAGCATCGCGGCCTGGAAGTTGTCGCTCGCTGTGTACGTTTGCAGCTTGCGGAGGTGGTGAGGCTCTTCAGCTGCGATCCCATTGGCGGCGCTACCAGAGGTGAAGAGCACCGCGGCAGACGCCACGATCAGGAGCGCGCGAGAGATCGACTGGTGCATATTGGCTGGCTAGCTGACTCACGTGAGCGTGTAAAGTACTGTAAATGATCCACACACACGAGAAGCTCACTTCGTTCTTCTTGCTGAGCTTGTAAACTGAATAGGAAGTGAAGCTGCTGGGCTGGAGTTGGGACTGATGGTGCGCGCCGGACTCAGGAAGTCGCAAAGTGAGAGGAGCTGGTTGTCGTGCTGGCGCCCTGAAACACAAACTCGGTGTCGAGGTCCCGAACAGAACAAGCGGCAACGGCAGCAGCAGAAGCGTAGCGTGTGCGTTTGTGCGTTTAGCAGACTGGGAAAACCAGGCGGAGGGTGCTTGTTGAAGTGCTGGCCCTGCCATGCCCCGCAAGAAATGTTCCGAGTCCCCAGCAGCTCGCTGCTTATCGCCACATTGCACACGAGTGAGCGATCAATGCGACTGTGAGGGGATCTCAAGCGGGCCTGGGACTGACACGGCGCCATACTTGAGCAAGTGTGGACAGGGAAAATAGCTCTCGGTGCTGCTCGGCTCAGCTCGGAATAGCTGCCTGACGCATCCAAATCGGGTCCAGCTGTTCAAGGAAGCGATGGCACCGGCTGGTTTCCAGGCGCACTGCATACATCACATCGGACTTGCGTAGGTCCAACACGTCCAACACGACAAGTCCAACACAACAAGCAAACAATCAAACAAGTAAAAATACGACGCTTGTCATGCTTCTGAAATAGCCGCGAGCTTGATTGTGGTGCCCGTGATCGCATAGTATATGCGATGAGCGTGCAGATCGAATTGCTTTTGCTTTGGATACGAACTTGCGGCCTCTGATACCAAAGTTAGTGCAAGGGAAGTATCGTTTTGCACAGTATACTGTAGCAGGCAATTTACATTATTCTTGTAGAGTACTCAGCCACAGCAGTATTTCAAATCGAGTGCCATAATCCGTGATCGGTAGGAGCGAGTCTGCATGAACACAGTTTGCGTCCAGTTCAGTACAAGATCCGCTTTTACATTGCACTTGTAAATAGACAGATACCAAAGCATCAGCTCTCTTTTGGGTATATGTGTATGTATTTAGTTGCCTGGGTAATGTTCTTGGAACATCAGGTCCAGAATTGGGTTGCAACCCAACCACGCGCTTGAAATGGTTCTGGGATAGCCCCTCAGCGTGCCAGAGGCTCGGACGTTAGCATGCTCTGGTGTGTTGCTTGTTGCTTGCTGCTTGTGATGAGGAGCGCGAGGCCACACATTATTGAATCGTGAATGCGTGGGCATTTGGATTTGGGCAGGAGGTTCAACAAAGTTTGCTGGCTTGCAATTCGAGACAAGCAAGGACTTGCATGCTTGCGTGCGATGGCATGTTGCTAGAGCGTTAGTGTCACAACAAAAGAAAAGAACATATAACTACGGTCGGACCTCTTTGTGTACAAGATCTCGTACTGTACACTCGCCTTTAACATGCAAGCAAGCAAGTGGACAAGCCAGCGAGTCGAGTCAGGCAAGCGCACAGTGGACCGACCACGCAAGCGGTCAGTCATGTACACAATGCAAGCACAAGAAACTGAGAATGCGCACAACAGCCATGCACAACATCAGCCAAACAGAAACAAAGAAACAACACACACACACACACACCCCGAGCGTTTACAACTGTGAGCCTCCTGTCTGGGCAGCGTGCTCCAGCGCAAAGCGTCGCACATACACACACAAGAGCAAATTGTTGTCGTGTGCGCTTGCTGCGGCGGCGATTGCACGTGCAGCGTCGTGCAGTTGTGCGTCGATTGTTCCGTTGCAGCGGCGAGTGTGGGGGCCACCCAGTGCAACGTTCGTGATGACTTGGGGTCAAGTTGTTGAACGCCAGAGCCAGATGGTTCTAAAGCACAGCTCACTCAGAATCGCTCATTACTATTTCTCGGTAGGGGATAGTCAGCTATGCAGGGCATATTGTGGTTGAGCACGGTAGTGTATAAAGCCCAAAATATCCACTTCCGTTCACCGGTATCGTGTTTACAAAAAACAAAATAATGTTAGAATGTTGTGGTAATATTGCTGATAAAATTCTCATCACGGGCTAAGCCAACGTGTTACCAAAGGTTCGCTCTTCGGCCAAGATGGTCACTCCATGGGTTTGTCGCTATTTCTACTGTAGTGTTTGCGATCAGCCTCTATCGTTCGGCACGGAACTTCGATGACAAACAGTAGTGAATTCAGAGTGCACTTCACACAGCTTCGGAGATAACGACCTTGTGACAATGAACCCTTTGGAACGACAAGCGCCCACTCGCGCACTCGTGTATCCCCATTTCGAGTACATCTTTCAACGCGACGGATGGCGATAGGAAAGCGCAGCGTTGCGACAGACCCAGGAACGCTGTCTGTCGTGCCGCCTTACCTGCTACTTACTTACCAGATCGCGCACGAATCCGCTACTTGCCTTCAATCAACCTCACGACAAGCAACTTCGCTTGGTAAGCACTACTCTTTCATCTGAGGTGTTGGCAATTCTTGAACTGCGGAAAGCTCCTCAGCCAGCTCAGCTCAGCCTTCAACGCCATAACGAGCCGCAACGCCCTTGTAGCGTTCGCTCGCAGCAAATGCATCAACATTCCCATTCGAGGGTTGCTCTTGATCATGCGTGTGCGCCAGTCCGCAGGGTGCTGTTTGGCTTGTTCTATGAGAGAGAGAGAGGCGATGGAGAACCAGATGCTTTCGCCGCATCCAACGTGCTTCGTGTAGCGATAACGAACGGTCGTAGGTAGGTAGCTGAGGCGTGTCCTCGAGGGCGGTTATTCTTGACTTTAGCACCAAAATAGCTTCAAACGGGTGGCTGGGAACTTCTATGCTGAGTGTCATGCCATGAGAGAAGTTCCTGCAGCAACGGCATGACCACCTCTCTCTCTCTCTCTCTCTCTCTTTGGACTGCACATGTAAACCATCGTAATCTGGCCGACAGCAAGCAAGCGCATGTTTGCTCTTGCGAATTGGCCACACGTCCAATCCAATCTTCGGTTTTTCAAGCCTGCCCTGCTGATTTCTGTGCCGCGACGGGATGAACTTTCGATTTCTTGTTTTTGCAAGGAAATACTGACTCCCACCCTCCTATATCACCTATTTGTACTATTGCCTCGTCAAAATGCATAGCAGGATTATCACAAACCATGAAGTTAATAAAAGTAAATAAAAATACCATCCATTATAAAGGCTGTACAATTACGTTCTTTCAGCAGGTTTACGTTAGAGCTCGTGCCTCTCGCTCTTCCTTGCGCCATCTGGTCCTGTGGCACCACACCCCGACTTTGTGTCCTTTCATGCGGTTGTTGTCATACAAGCCCCCCCATACAAGTCTGTTTCTTCCGCCACGCACGCGCATGGGATCGTCCAGCAGCTCCTGTTTCCGCAGAGCACGCTGTTGCAGCTCGTCAGCTAACCCGCAAAGGCCTCAGCATCTCAGCCTGAGAGGCTCTCAGATGTTTCCTCCCAAAGGTCTATCATACGTTTGGACGCGGACGACGCGCGCGAAACTCGTTAATTCAGCGAAACCAGCTGGTCTCGAGGCGCGTTCCACGTGTGGATAGGAAACCCTGCCTTGCTGAATTTCAAAACAGCCCAGTGCTTTACAGTATCCACAGGCATAGACATTGGCGAAACTCGAAAGGCTCGCAGCAGCTGGAGAGAGGAGAAGAGGCGCCACTACCAGATGCTGCTGCTGCCTGGTTCCGTTGGCTTTCTCTCTCTTTCTCTTTTGAGAGTGTCTCTCTCTCTCGCTATCCAACCCAACCCATTCCATTCTGCAGCCGCTTCCTTCCATCACGCGGCCTCTGCGCTCCTCCCGATTGATTCATTCCACAATTTGCCAGCGCCAGTAAACACGAGCACCGCCACCCTGTCTTCCTTCTTATCCCCTCCCCACACAATCACAATCATGATCAGCTTCGGTCTCAAGACAGTCACGGTCGCGCTCGTCGCGTTCCTCTGTGCCACCACCACCACCACCCAAGCACAAGAGCAGCACCAGCATGAGCGAGAGCTGCGGGTGATGATCGACGCCAACTTCCAGGCCGCGATGCTCCAGGCCGTGAACACCGAGCGCGCCAAGCAGGGGCTTGCAGCGTTCTGCACCAATAGCAAGCTCCAGAAGGCGGCGCAGCTCCACTCGGAGGACCAAGCGAAGAATAACATGATGAGTCACACCGGCTCGGACGGATCCCAGATGAGCCAGCGCATTTCGGCGCAGGGCTTTTCCTGGACGGGCGTGGCGGAGAACGTCGCGGCCGGCCAGGACTCAGTGGCGTCCGTGATGCAGTCCTGGATGACCTCGGAGGGTCACCGCGCCAACATCATGGGCAACTACAAATTCTTCGGCACCGGCTATGCGTACAATACCGCGAGCACGTACGGACACTACTGGACGCAGGACTTTGGCACAGGCAGCAGTGAAAGTTGTGACGGCGGCGCCACGCCAGTTGCGACGCCAGCGCCAGCGACCAAGGCCCCAGTGACCCAGGCTCCTCCAGCAACCAAGGCTCCTGTGGCTCAGACCCAGGCTCCTCCAGTCTACACCAGCAAGCCAGCCACCCAGGCTCCAGCCGCGACCACTGCTCCACCAGCCACCAAGACGCCAGCGACTCCGACTCAGGCGCCAGTGTACACCCGCAAGCCGGTGACCACGCGCGCTCCTCGCACGCACACCCCTCGCACCACGAAGCCACGCAACAACAAGATCCCAAAGACGGACTGCAAGCCGATCTATTAGAGAGAGGGCAAGAGAGCGAGTGAGTGGCGCGGACGCAAGAGTTAGAGCTTGGTAGTCTTGAGTATGAAGCTCCGAGTCAGGCGCGCAGTGCAGCAGCGATAGTGTGTGATAGTGATGATAATGATGTTATGTTAGAAGCGAGTAGTCAGTCAGTCAGATGCGAGAGAGCGTCTTCACAAGTTGTGTGTTCATCCAAACAACGAGTCTGGAAGAGAATTGAAGAAAAAACAAACAATACAAAAGCGACGAAGTGCGCCAAATGCCTTGATGAAGCACGCATTAGACTGGAGCTCATGCAAACAGATAGCCACGCGCCCGACAGGCGTCGAAGCACTTCAGGATGTTCTTCAGGATGCCCTACTTGCAAAGGTTGAAGACATCTTGGTACTCTGAACTCTCCTAATCTCTTGTGACAAGTGAGTGACTGTACTACAGTTTGAAAAACGAGTTCTTTTGCTCAATTTGAGTGATTTTTTGTATTGGGAATCCACGGGCTCTTATTTGCAGAAGTTGGGTTATTTGCTCCCCTAGCCACAGCTGCATTCCACCTGCAGCCAATCAAATCCTAGTATTATTTATATTCAATTAAATACTGCTACTAGGTTTGGGATAGTTGCGATTGGCTGAAAATTCGTTTTCCCCTTTGACTTGTTTTTTTGTATCGAAAGGGGAACTGCTCGAAATGTGTTGCAGACGCTCCCTGTTTAACTTGCTATTTGTATGCTTTTGGAAAAATTGGTCATTTTTTGTCGTTTGGCAAATACCTATTTTTCAGCCAATCAGATACCGCAGTTTGATTTAGTCGTTTTTGATGGAAAAAATCCACAAAAAAACTAAGCGAGAAGCCCAAAACGCAGAAAACGCAGAAAACGCCAGCAAAACAAGTCGTCGTCGCGCGAGCAAGCGAGAGAGATACAGCAAGCAGGCAAACAAGGCAAACAAGGCAAACAAACACGCTCAACAACAAGCAAGCGCAAGTGCAAGTTGGGCGACGCGTACGGTATTTAGTTGTTAGCTATCTGTACACGAGAGAAGAAGAAAAATGCGCGTACGAGCGAGTGTGGCGCGCGAGGGCGACGACGCAAGCGCCAAGCGCAAGCTGCCCGAGTCGGTGGCGCAGACAGCACGCGCAGGTGCGGGAACAACAGCAAGCAAGCAGCGCGCAGAGCGAGACGACCACTCGCGCTACAACTACAGCAGCAGCGGCGGCCGCTCCAAGCTGCAGCTGCAATGCTCGGACGGTCGCGTGTTCGACGTCACGCACGAGGAAGCCATGATGTCGTCCACGCTCTGGATGCTCCTGCAAGGTGCGTTTGTTTAACGCAAGTTGCATGTGTTTGTTTTGTTGTTTGTTTGATTGGTGCACGCAACTAACGCTTGTTTGTTTCTTGCGATTTGTTTGTTTGTGTGCTTGTTTGTTTGAGCGCAGACGTCGCGGACAAGAAGGCCAAGACGATGGTGAAGCAGCACATGATCCCGATCTTCGACGTGCCCAGCAACAGCGTCGAGCTCGCGCTCTTCTACTGCCGGTACGCTACATATTCACACTCTCGTAGCTCCCCGCGTTGTAGATTGATCTAAATGAGCTCTTGTTGGTTTGTACTGATACGAATTGATGTGGTGGTTTGTATGGACTTGCGCGTATCCAGCTGCCTGTACAAGCAGCAGGTCGAGGGCCACGAGACGGCACTGCACGCGTGGGACGAGAGCTTCCTCCAACTGGACTCGAAGACGCTCTGCGATCTCGCCAAGGTACACACAGTGTAGTTAGTCATCCAAAGCTCTCTTCGTGTGCCGTTCTGGCTGGATGTCGCTACTAACATCGCAACTATTATGGTGCTGATTTCTTATGGTAGGTGGCGTCGCACCTGGACATCCAGCCGCTCGTGGACCTCACGTGCCGTTCGATCGCGCAGATCATGTCAGCGACCGAGGCGGCGCACGAGATCCGCCAGAAATTTGGTCTTGAGGACTCGCCTGGCGCCATGGAGTGCAGCTGTGGTGCGTTCCTTCCCAAGTGTTCCTCCTGGCTCTGATTCTTGTTTTTGTCGCTCAATATGCTGACCTTGTAACATGTGCTGTGTTGTGTGTACTTCTTCTGGAACCTGTAGAGCTCCGCAGTGGCATGTCGGGCTTTGACTTCGACATGTTCAACTCGCTCGACCACGACCTCTCGACCGAGGAGTACGAGCTCGTGGAGTTTGACCAGCCGAGTGTGGACGAGCTCGTGAGTTTCATCAACGGCAGCGGCGGCAGTCGTCCGTCGTCGGTGACTAAGTCTGGAGTCAATGGTAGCGGCGGGAAGAACTGTCACATGCACACATCGTCGGCACTAGCAGCCGCAGCAGCAGAAGGGCAATCTGAGAATGGCGATGGTGGGAGTGGCGCGAGCAAGAAGAAGAAGAACAAGAAGAAGAAAAAGAAAAAAGCGACGGCTGCCGCGTCACAACCAGCAGCACAGGCTACCAAATCGTCCACAGGTGTAGCACGGAACGAGAGTCAAGAGACACTGAATAGAGCCAACAACGCCAAGTCCAGCAATAACAACAGCAACAGCCAGAACCCTTCTAATAAGCGACAGTCGGATAAGGAAGAAGACGAGGAGGACGACGACGATGAAGACAATGACAGCGACGCCGACGCCGACAGCTCGGACGAGAGCTCCACGTCCAAGTCCAATAGCAGCGTCGAGATCCCGCGAGACCTGCAGGAAAAGATGCGGCTCGCGCGCCAGAACCCGAGCGCGATCTTCCTCGAGTCGCAGTTTGAGGACGAGGACGAGGAGATGCAGGAGCAGATCGAGTCGTTCCGCCTGGCGCTCGAGTCGGCGCATCTGGAGAGCGGCAACAAGGCGAAGCCCAAGCCGCGCGTCAAGTTCGCGCCGCAGGACGTGTTCCGGTCTACGCTCGTAGCGTCACAGCGGCACACGTCGCAGCGCGTGTCGGCGGCGATTTAACCAGCAGTTTTGTGTAGCGAAACGAAGGTGATAACATTTTTTACAAAGCGAGAGGATCCAATTTCAAAGCAAACCACCACTGTCATTATTCTAAACAAGCAACCATGGTTCCATGCGAATCTTGTGGGGGGGGCTAATGTAGTTGTCGGGTATATTAACTTTATGAACGAAGAAGGGTGAAAGCGAATCTAAACACGCACGTGATGCGCATGAACCAAGGTCTGATCAACTAACCAGGCTACCAAACCCCAAATGGATCAGTGGATGCCTGACGGGCTGGGTGCTTTGGCTCATCACTTAGTCCGACGCGGTGTTGCCGATGCGCCACTTGTCGATCTTGAGGTTCTGCAGGAACGCGACGCGGCGGTGGAAGTACGCGAGCCAGAGAATGCCCGCGACCAGGCAGATCACAATTTCCACAAAGAAGCCGTCAGTCACGATGAGGCACTCGCCGCCAGCGCCAGTGCACGCGGCGCGTTCCTCGGCGTTCGAGCACGTGTGCGAGCCGATCGCGAGGATCTCGTCGTGGCTCTTGCCGCCGAGGCACTCGCGGGTCGAGAGGTAGTCGACCGCCGCGAGGCTCACCGAGTTTGGCCACTAGGGGATAGTTGTAACAAACGCAGAGAGGAAGGACAATATCAGTGAATGAGCTCACTCAACTTGGTCTGGGAGGATAAAGAATGAGAGAATGTGTGCCTTACCTTGGTGCCGAGGTTCGAGATCGTGTTGAGGAACGTCATGTACGTGCCGCCGATCGACGGGTCGCTGATGCGCGCAAAGAATGCCATCTGCATGCATTAATGGCAAAGTCATAGGATAGAGTCAGTCAGTCAGTCACAACTCTATATCAAGGCGTTGGGTGGAGAGATTATATAGCATGAGGGATTTTCGTACCTGAGGGACGTACATCATGTTCGCCGCGAGCTCATGGAATGCGCCGGCGAGCAGAATGAAGCCGTAAAAGTAGAAATGAACACCTTCGTCGTCGTGCGCCATGACCGAAGGAGTCATGTAGATAATCACAGCGTAGATGATCCCGCACGCCATACGGAACGGGTAGCCGACCAAAAAGAGGTTGAGCGGCTTGTCCGGTTTGATGAAGCGGCCGAGGAACACGGGGATGACGATGCCGAGCGGGATGAGGATCGGCGACAGCAGCGCGAGCTTCTCCTTCTTCATGCCGTACTCCACAAGTTTCAGCGACGCGACTGCTTCGGCGGCGGCAAAGCCGATCTTGCACGTCAGCAGGATGACCGAGAGCGAGATGACGCTCGGCAGGCGCAGCACCGAGTACATCTGCTGGTACGTCTCCTTGATGCTGAGCTTCTCCTCGTCAAGGTCCTGCTTCTCCTTCTTGAAGAGCCACACACCGACGGTCGTGACGAACATGACCCAGCCCCAAAAGTTCATGAACCCCGGCAAGCTGATGAGCCCTTCGTCCTGCGGTGTCACGCGGAAATACGAGTTGCACGTCGCCGGGTCGTGTAGCGCCAGGAAGCCCACGTACGCGACGAAGAAGCCGAGCGTCTGGCCCACCGAGTTGCACGTGGACGCGTGCGCGACGTTCTTGGCTGAGAGCATGGTGAGCGCCCAGCCGTCCACCGCGATGTCCTGCGTCGCCATCATGAAATAGAGCACGAAGAAGAAGATTGTGAGGTACACCACGTGCGGCTTCTGGCCTTCCTGCTCGCCCAGCAAGTCGCCGATGAACATGCTGCCGCCGATCATGAGCGCCGCGCAGATGAACTGCACGGGGATGAGCCACGACTTGCGGCGGCCGAAGCGCTGGCTGTAGAGCGAGTCGACGAACGGTGCCCAGAGCAGCTTGAGGCTGAACGGCCACGACACGAGGCTGAACGTCGCCTGGTCCGCGTAGCCCACTTTCTCCTGCAGGATGAACGGGATGCTGGACGACAGCCCCATGGGGATGCCCTGCAACGTGTAGAGCAGTAGAAGCAGCAGGATGGACGACCAGTCAGTGGGTTCGTCTTCTGCTTCTGCTTCTGCTTCTGCTGGCGTTGCTGCTGCTGCATCATCGGGCTTGGCATTCTTGGAACTCTTAGAGCTGCTGGCGTTGCTGCTGCTACTGGACTTGCTGCTGGTGGTGGTAGTGGCAATGCCCTTGCGCTGCTTGAGCTGCGCCATCCTGTCGTTCTCTCTCTCTCTCTGTTCTGTCCTGTTGCTACAGTTCTTGCTCCACGTGGTGGTTCGTGACAACAGATCCAATCGACGAATGCCGGTGATGGAATGGCTCGCAAAGGTGGTGACGTGTTGGCTTTTTGGAGTTTGTATCGCACAAAGGCAAATCCAGCAAACTACAAAATTGATCCATTCATCTATTAAATATTAAGGTAGCAGGCTGTGTATATATGTAAACAGTATGTAAGTTTTAGGTGGTATAGTATTTAAGCAGTTATAAAGAATATATTTTAGTAAATAATTTTTGATAAACATATATACGCAAATATTCATGTTGACAGTATCATATGCGTAAATAACGCTCATTTCAAATATCGAAAGCCGCTTTTCTGGTTTTGGTTCTCTTAATTGTCCCCCCTCCTGATCCTGGTTGCTCGATTTTTTATTTGTACCCTCCCCATCAGCTGATTTTCTCTCATTCGCTCTAACCCCACACTCACACACATCAGCACCGCAGAAGCTTCCACATTGGCGTCCGACCAGCAATCGCCCGCGCGCGAGAGAGAGAGAGAGCAAGAGAGCAAGAGAGCAAGAGAGAGGTCCATAACCACCCAGAAGAAGAGGCTCTACGATGGCGACGCTCTTTGGGAACCTGCCGGCCGCGGGCGGACGCACCAGTCTAAGGCGCAGCGGTGGAAGCGGTGGCACCGGCGCGCTCGTGACCGCCAGCGCGGGCGGCGAGCGCGCACTGCAGTGGGTCTACGACGAAGAGACCTCCAACTGCATGCATTGCAATACACCTTTCACGCTGCTTACGCGCAAGGTAACCTCAGTCTTCTCATACTTCTTATGGCGTCTAGTATCCCGTAAGTGCGTTTGAACTGATATTTTTCTTTCTTTTTATGTGTGCATTTTGACACTGAAGCACCACTGTCGTCGTTGCGGGAACGTGATCTGCCACAACTGCTCGCCGCACAAACGGCGGATATCCGTGTCGGACCCATTTGTGAGTACTTTCTCCACTATTTCAATTGGAGCCACTCTGGATGGCTACACTATGACTAACGCAGTGAATGAATGGATTGTGTGTGTGAATGAATGAATGAATGTACAGCCGATGCGCGTCTGTAACACGTGCTACGCGGCGGTAGATGAGCACTTTGCATCGCTCGAGTGGTCGGGTCACTCTACCGCAGAGGTGGCGCACGATGTTCGTACACTTCTGCGTGTGTCTTTTTGTCTCCTTTGTATGAATGAGTGACAGCTAACCCGCGTTGTTGTGTATTCAACAGATCCAAACGAAAGCCGACCCAGTGATCGAAGGACGCGTGCACATCGGACAGCTGTACGTCAAGGTCGTGGAGGCGATCGGGCTGCCGTCGACCGACTCAATCACGAGCGACCCGTTCGTGCGCGTGATGCTCACGGGCAAGTGGTCCCACGGTCAGGAGTGGGGCAACGACCTCAAGAGCATCAAGTGCACGAAGAAAAAGTCGCGCACGCTCAACCCGCGCTGGCACGAGACGTTTGTGTTCAACGTGTGTGCGCCAGGTGCGGAGCTCGTGTTCGAAGTCTACAACTACGGACAGCTGAGCCAGCCGACGAAGCTCGGCGAAGCCACGATCCCGCTCACGCAGCTCATGGACCAGCGGCGCCACAACAAGTGGCTCGACCTGCTGCTCCCCGAGAAGCTGCACCGCGCGGGACTCAACAATGACGCGCGTGCTGGAAGGATCCACGTGCTGCTGCACTACAAGTTCTCGCGCATGGCCGAGTTCTGCTCGTACTTTTCGTCCGAGCAGGGCTACGTGTACGACTGGCCCGAGTTCCAGGCGGCGCACCTGTACAGCAACTTCTGGGTGCTCTTGGACAACCTGTGGCCGTACCTGGAAGTCGTGTGGACGATTCTGCCGACGCTGAACTGGGAACACCCGACGCACTCATTCATGTGCTTCGCGCTGTGCGTGTGGCTATGTCTGTCGCTGCAGTGGGTGCCCGTGGTGATCCACTTGGCGCTCATCGCGTTCGTGCTGCGCAACTACTTTGAGCTGAACATCCACTCGTTCACCGACAGGAAAGAGAGCGCGCGAGAGAACGGAGCGAACGGCGTTAATGGAGCTGGTGGCGCTGGAGCAGACGGAGCGAATGGGGAGGCGAACAACGGCCAGTTCCGCCAGTACAACCTGCCGTCGGGCTTCAACCACGTGATGAACAAGATGACCCACGTGACGATCGACCACGAGACGAAGCGCACGCTCCAGTCGGTGCAGAACAACATGGCGTGGTGGTCGAGCATCATCAACAACATCGAGCTCATGTTCTCGTGGGAGGACACGTTTTACACGGCGCGCATCCTGCTGTACCTCATTATCAGTTGCGTGCTGCATATCGTGATTCCGAACCGGTACCTGCTGCTCGCGTTCGTGGTCTACCTCTTCGTGCAGTGGACCGTGCCGTACCTGTGGCTCATGCACTTTGTGTACGCGATGCGGCGCTCGGTGCGCTCGCTGGTGCACCAGCACCGACTGACGAGCAGCAACGATCAGAACGACATGCTATCGCGCGAAGCGATGCTCGCAGCTGCCTCGATGGGCTCGTCGCGCAAGATTGACAAGCTCCACCCGCGTATCCGCCGCACCAACTCGAACGCGAGTGCTCGTGCGCACATCAGCGTCTCGAAGAAAGAAGAAATGTTCGGCGCGGCGGTGTCGGGGATCTCCCAGGGATTCGTGGTGAACGGAGGAAGCAGCAGCAGGAGCGAGCGCGTGAAGCCCAAGGTGCCTTGAGATTGTGAGATCGAAAGCTGATTTGTAGTGTGGGGAGAGTGTGAACAAGCGCTTGCGTGGTTGAATGGAAGAGTCTCTTCTGTGGTTCATATGCGCGTGTATGTGTGGTTATGTGTGAATAAAACGATGAAGCCATGTGCAACGAAGGGGTCCATCCATAATGGAATGGAACAGGCGGATTGATTGATTGACTGATTGACAGACAGCCAACCTGTGTGTGACATGCTCCACGCCTGACACACACGTCTGTTGCTTGTCAGGCTGGTGAGATCGTAGCTTACGTGTCATACCTCAAATTAGGCCGAAGTTCATTACCGCGATGGGTACAGTATCTTCTCCAAAATAAACCTTGTTACAGATTATAAAACCTTTGAGCATACATTTTATGCTTATATATTGCCTCCATAATCAATTGCAGAGGTGGAATAGATGAGGAGGAGCGAGGGAGCAATCAAACCTCGCTCTCAATAGAGCGCCCTATGGGCTCGCGGGTCGTCGTTCGTCCTTGCGTGGCAGTCATTTTTAACCTGCGTGCGCGAAGTGCGGAGAGCGCCATTCCCATTCGACCGCGCGAGTGCGAGTGAACACGTGAGCAGCGTCGTCGACTGCGAGCTGCAATACGACAGGCCACCCCCTACTATATCCACCACCGCCCCCTCTCCACGCACTCAGCCAGCAGCGCTTCTACGCACGGCGCAGCGGAGCTCTTGAACGGTGCGTGCGTGGACGAGAGAAAACTCGGAGTGGCGTCTCGCTTTCGCTCGCTTGACTAGTGCTAATGTTTCTTTTCCTCTTTGTTATTGTATGTCTCTATTTGTGTAGGTGGTGTGCGTTCACGTAATACACGCAGTGCGTTGGTGTTTAGCGATCGGATTATAAGCGCGGAACAGCAGCACAAGCAACAGTAGCGAAAACACACAGTCAACATGCTGATCCAGCGCGTGTTCGTGCTGTTCTACTCGCTGCTTGTGTTTCTTCAGACGCGCGTGAAGCACAAGAAATGGATCACGCTCCTGCTCGTGGGTATCTACATCGTGCTCCGCTTGACGGGCAAGGCACCTACGGTAGGCCAGTCGCGTCCGATCCACATCAACCCGCTCAAAACCGAGACGAAAGACGACGGCATCCACATGGCGCCGACGCCCGTGCTGGCGCCGTGGACCAACCGCACGTTCGAGTGCGTGGGCTGGAAGCGCATCCAGACGTGCGTTGATGACGGTAGCAAGTCTGAAGAGGAGCTCGAGGCCGAGGCCGTGACGAAAGAGCCCGAGAAGGACTTCCTTGGCTGCTCAGAGGAGATTGGACAGCAAATGGCCGGCTACTGCATCGTGCGCAACCGCACGTCCGGCGATCTCTTCAAGCTCATGATCAGCTCCTGTGACTCGCTCCCGAATGGCCACTACACGTGCGACATGGCGCGCGATTTCTCCGAATACGGACTACACTCGGTCAACTACGTGCACTCGCCCGTGGCGCCGTCACTGGCACTGCCAGCCCACGCCACGAAGCGCAAGCCCACGAACGGCGTGATCATGATCATCTACGACAAAGTGCTGCCGTCAGCGTACGCGACGATCCGCATGCTGCGTGTGCAGGGGTGTGAGTTGCCCGTCGAGCTCTGGTACCGTCCCGACGAGATGTCGATCGACAACCCGATTGTGCACAAGCTGCTCGCCAACTACAACGTGCGCATGCGTCCGATCTTTGACAACCGTGCGCAAGGGTTCCACGTGAAACCTTACGCAGTGTACTATAGCAATTTTGACAACATCCTACTGCTGGACGCCGACAATCTGCCGGCGAAGGACCCGACGTACCTGTTTGAAGAGCCTGAGTTTCTGAGAACTGGCGCGATCTTCTGGCCGGACTACTGGCAGCCGCCCAACTCGCTTTTCGAACTGACAAACACGAGTCTGCTCTGGCAGCTCACGGGTGTCGAGTACGTCGACATGTTTGAACAGGAGAGCGGACAGGTGCTGATCAACCGACTGAAGAGCAAGAAGGCGCTCGACAAGCTCATGTACTACTCGACCCACGAACCACGGCTCATGGAGAAGCTGCACTTGATCTGGGGCGACAAGGATCTCTTCCGACTCGCGTGGCTCAATGCAAGCCAGCCGTTCCACTACATCACGTACCCGCCAGCAGTCGGCGGACTGGACCTCACCAAGGACAAGGGCATTTTCTGCGGCCTCGCGATGATCCAGCACGACGTGCAAGGCGATCTCGTGTTCTTCCACCGCAACAGCATCAAGCTCGATGGCTCGCTCGACCAGCCGCGCATCATGACGCACATCCAGGAGTACTCGCTGGACGGCGACCCGAAAGACTACCGGATCTTCCAGGCCGTGTATGCGCACAAGGAGTGCTGCTACTACATTGGCACGCAGTCGCTGTCCGACGGACGGCCCGCCGCGCAGGTCACGCCCATCGACACGACGATCTACGCGGCGATCGAGGATCTCGCGATCCAGTTTTCTATAGAAGCGCGCAACCTGCTGCTCGAGGACGCGGCGCTGCACCGCATGAACTCGAGCGACGGCGGACCGGGGACCATGAGCGTGCAGCACATCGTCGCGCTATTTCTGTTGTCGTACGTGGTGATGATCATCGCGTTCGTGTGGTGCAAGGCGCGGCCAGCGCGCGAGCGATTACCAAGTCGGTGGAAGCCCATGGAGTCGAAGGAAAGTTAGAAGAAGGCAAAGTCAGACAGCGATGGCAATGACGAGAGCGTGCGGGTAATGTGAGACTAACATAGAGTGAGTCAGTAGCTGCGACGAGTTGGGCGATACTACCAGGACGCGAAGGTGTATGGACGAGCTCAGTAATAAAGCCACCCGCGGATCCGACTCTCGGTGGTCACATAGTCCAGAGGCCTCTGTCGGGCCTTCGGAGTTCGTTCCTCAGCTGTTTCAAGCATCGCTGACAGAGCGATTCGGATCACATTGGACACCTTTCGTCAGCACGCAAAGCAGCACAACTCACCAACTCCCTTCAGCCTCGAGGATTAGAAACAGCGAATGATGATAGAAAAAAAATATGTATACACACTGCCAGCCTGCTCAAGGCAATCTCTGATGGTCTTGTATGATGATGCTGCACCGCCAGAACCTGGTTCGTTGAGGGACGTGGAGGAGATCCAACCACTTCTGGCAAAACGGATCATATTCCTTCCTAAAAGGCTTATTTACCATATTTCTGGTGTAACAAGAGCCACGTTTGGTCCCTATATAAGGGTCGAATAGATCTAAATCAGAGTGCTCGCAGCTTGAAGTTCTGAGAGTGGTCGCCCACTCCCTCCCCATTTTAAAAATCCCCAAGCTCGAAAAGCTCAAACGAGAAAAAACGAGAGAGCGAATGCAGGCGGGGGCGGCTCTGCGCGGACGAGCGCACGCGCTCACGGCGAGCAGGTGCGAGCGCTGGCGGCGTCCACGAGAGCGCTCGGCCGTCGCTACTACTACCACCACCACCAGCAGTGGGGCGTGCGTGCGTCTGGGCTTCCAAAAATCCCAGCGCTTCTCCACAACGACGCCCGCCTCTTCATCATCGCCATCGTCCCCACGGGGATTTCCAGCGGAATCTTCGTCGCCGCCACTCCAGGAACTCTCACCGCTGCAGAAGAAGGGCCTCTATCCGCACAATGGGGTGCCTGCTGCCAGTCAGAGCAAGTGCTGGCGGGCGCTGTTTGGTGCGTCGCTGTTGGGCTGCAGCGCTGCCGGTATTGTTGCTGCTGGCATGATGGTTAACGTGGATACTAATGAGGCGCTTGCAGAGCCAGTGACGAGCGACGCCGACTCGCTGGCGAAAATTATCCAAGAGCAGGGCAGCATCACAGAGGAAGAGAGCAGCAAGTCGACTTCGCCACCTTCATCTGCCAGTGTTACAGGCCCCCCTCCAATCAACACCAAAGCGCTCCGCAAGCGCAAGACGAGCAATGGGCCCGAGCGCTTTATCATCAGCAGCGCGGCAGTGCGCGGCGACCGCCCAAAGATGGAAGACACGTCGTTTGTCTCCGACTGCAAGCGGTTCGCGGCGGTGTACGACGGCCACGGCGGCGCCGCGGTCTCTGAGTACCTTCGCAAGCACTACTTCTCGATGCTAGCGCCGGAATTGCGAAAGCTGGACGAAGAGCGAGCGGTTGCTACGATCGAGGCGCTCATGATCCGCACTGCCAACCAGATACCAGCGCCAGTCCTGCCTCCGTCTCCTGATATGCCGGTGGTGACCAGTGTCACGAAACGCAACCACATTCTCGACATGCTTAAGACGTCGATGGAGAAATTGGACGCGGAAATCGCGCGCAAGAACGAGTGGAAGTACCAGGGCTCGACTGCCGTCGGTGTGCTGCTTTACGACGACGTCATCTACACGATCAACGTTGGCGACTCCCGCGCTGTGATGTGTCGCAGCGGCGACGCGATCGAGCTGACGCGCGACCACAAGCCGAACGATCCAAGTGAGCAGAGCCGCATCGAGTCGCTCGGTGGGACAGTCAGGTGGCATGGATATGTGGACGCGCAGGGCGAGCCCATTGAGCCGTACGGAGCGTATCGGATCAACGGCAACCTCGCAGTCGCGCGCGCGATCGGCGATCGCGATCTTCGCCCTTTTGTGTCGGGCGAACCGGAAGTAAAGGCATTCAAGCGCGATGAGAGTCGCGACGAGTTCATCGTCATCGCCTCGGACGGGCTCTGGGACGTGTTTACGAGCGAAGAAGTGGTCACGTTCGTGAAGGACGTGATGAGCGGCGAACTGGGCGGACGCGAGTCCTGGCGAAGTGGCGGCCACTCGGACACGCGCGTGCCGATCTTCGAGTGGTCGCAGCAGTACAAGAGCGATCGGAGCATGATCAAAGCCGCGCGGAAGCGCCGCAAGCTGCAGATCGCGAACTACCTGGTGCAAGAAGCGCTCTACCGAGGCACGTCGGACAACGTGTCGGTGATTGTGGTGTGGCTCAGGTAGGAGTGCAGCTACAGTAACACCAAAGAAAACAACAGCAGATGGTGGGAGATTCGTGTGGAGTATGTAAGTGTTGGCGTACGTGGATGATGTGAGTGGATTGGTTTTGCATTATGAATGGAGTCAATTGTATAATAGCTGAAATCTACTTTCTTAATTGGCTTTGATGCTCCCAAGCGATAGTTTCCCTGTGACGCTGAGCTGAGTGTCTACAGCTATGGACACTGCTCTACCAGGAGCCATGAGGTTTATAGCCGACTAAGGTCTCACTTCCTCCCAATAGTTCAGTCTCTTTCAAGCAAGCAGAACCTGCACGAACCCAGGTTTCTCAGCATTCAACCCTTGGATTTTCACGCCACAAGGCTTAACGAGTATCTCCATGCCACAAGTGCACAAAGCACGCTGAAGATCCTGACTTTGTGATTGCGGTGCGCCAGTGCTGATGTTCGTGATTGCTGAAGGTTGGACTGAGTGTGTGACAGATGGATACATCTTGTGTCTGTGTGAGTTAGCTGATGTCTGCTGGTCAAGTCAAGTGGGTGGACCAGCATGTGTACTGCTCGAGACCACAAGGAAGTCAGATCGGAGATGATCTGAGCCTGTACGACCATCACTCACAAAGAGGCAAAATGCTGAGTGAGTGATTGTATTTGTAGTTTTGACTACAATATAGACTCCAAAATACGCATCAACGATTGGCTAGTTTCTTATTTGTTGCACAAGTTGCAGGTCTATTTATAGCTCAACCTACATATCTCAACCTCTTCGTTGGTCCCGAGTTGTTTTCCCTGAGATATTGGATTGAGGGTGCACGTATTGTGTTGCACCTACTTGTTTGCACCTTGGTGCTTGCTCATGTGCACCGGGATAATACAAAACCCAAGTCTGAAATTCACCCAGGTTGAAAGTTGACAGAGGTCCGTTCACCTCAAGTTAGCATCTGTCAGCTTCCAGCCTGCTTACTGCTCACGTAGTGGCAGTGCGTGAGACGCAAGTATCTCTTGCAGCAGTTTTGTTCATAAGCGTCCATCAAAGTCGATTTTCTGATTCGTCTCTCGTTTTTCTTTTTCGCAGTACGGTTTTTCAACCAAAAAAGCAAATGATGGTCCGAAATTTCAAAATCGAGTCGCAGGAGAGAAAAAATGAAGTGATGGATATTTTCCACCTGTCTCTAAATCGTCTCTATTCCACCAATGAAAGTGACTAAATGATCTATAGGCATCATCTATTGGCTGTAATTCAGTATTCTACCCTACCCTTCCTATATTTTAGCCGCTCTTCTGCTTTCCCACTGCTGCCTAAAATGTTGCAGAGAAAATCGGGAAATGTCCGACGGACCATCACTCACCCAGGTGCACTCCCTTTTCAGCCAATGAGAGGTCAGCATTGTGGGAACTTTCTCTGTGGAGAAGGGTTTCAGCATGAGGGAGACAGAAAACAACAAGCAAGAACGACAAGAAGAGAGAAGACGAGCTCAATAGCAACAGCCCACACGAAGCTCAAGCACGAAGCTCAAGCACGAAGCTCACAGGCATTTCCAGAAAGCCGTCCTCCCCCGCAACCACACCACCTTTACACACATTATGAACCACCACAGCAGCAGTCAGAACGGCAGCACGCCCGCGTTCGTGCCGGCGTTCTACGCATCCAGCTACGACGACGATGAGCTTGAGTTCTCGGCCGAACAGGTGCACAGCGACAACGGCGTGGCGTTCATCGCGCCGGCCGCCCCCGCGGCGTTCAGCGCCGACATGGCGGTGCGCCACCACCAGGCGATCGCGGACGAAGATGACGACGATGACGCGCTCTTTGTGCCATCGACCAAGTACCGCGACACCCAGCACGTCTTCGCAAACGGCCCGTGCGACCTGGTACGTTGTGTTCTGTATACTATCGCTTCACACCAAAACTATACAACTTGACCATCGTGACACTCACCCCACCATTTCCGGCGCTCCTCCTTTTATCGGTCCCTTCAGGTTTTCAACTCGGAGTCCTTTTCGGAGTCCAGTTTCTTCAACAAGCCAGGCAAGACCCCAGTGTTTGTGCTGGAGACCGCCCCCAAGAAGTCCTACACCGAGTTTGCCTCGCCATTTCCATTCGCCTCGTCGCCACTGTCACCGTCTTCGTACAGCGACAAGGTGGACGTCCCCCAGAAAGAGAGCTGCAGCTACTTTTGCGTGAACCCGAGCATCCCGTCCCGCCAGAACCCCATCAAGATCATGGACACACTGAAGGCGGCGCTGCTGAACTTTGACTGCGACTTTGAGGTCGTGAAGCAGTGGTCGATCAAGGTGAACCTGCTCTGCGTCGCCGAGGAGATCGCGTTCACGATCGAGCTCACGCGCGTTGCGGACGCTTTATCGTCGTCCCAAGACTGCTACGAGATTGACTTTGTGCGCCAGTTTGGCGACGAGACCAAGTTTGTCGAGCTCGCTGAGTACATTCGCTCGCTCTGCAGCGAGATCGACGACGAGGCGCTGCCGTTCCTGAGCAAGTCGCTCGAGCCGTGGTTGGACGCGAAGCAAGAGATTGCCGGTCGCCGCCACGCGATCAAGGAGAAGGAGGCAGCAAGTCTGATCCAGGAGCTCAACGCCGAGCTGCACCCGGACACGCTGTTCGAAGTGACCAAGATGATCAAGGACCACTGCCGCCACAAGGGCAACCGCAAGCTGTTCCTGCAGGCGGACCACAAGAGCTTCCTCAAGGGACTCAAGTGGATGCTCACGGACTGCGAGGAAGTGGCGCGCTTCGGCGTGTTCATCCTCCTGCAGTTCGCCAAGGACCAGGGCATCGACGGCGTGGACGAGTGCGATCTCTCGTCGTCCTCGTTCTTCATGAGTCCATACGACAAAAGCTCGTTCGCACTGTTGCTGGACGACGTGCTCCGTCGTCAGCAGGAGGCACCGTGCGGCAAGTTCACGTCGGTCATGGTCGAGCAGGTGCAGCAGAGCTGGGTCTTCGCCTAATCTGTCTGTCATCCACTCTCCATCCATCCGTACACTAGTAAACAGTAAAACACGCCCGCCGGACGCAAAAAGCCCCTTATCTAAGAACACGCCATCATCTCCTCTCGAGAAGGCGATTTTGATGCTCCAGGCCCCTCAGAGAAAGAAAAAGAGAGCCCACCCAGATCATTATTTACCACCACCAACTTTATCATAGAGCAACGCCATATATAAATTATTCTGCTTTCCTGCCTTCATCCTTGTTTGCTTTGCTTTCTTGCTTGATTAAACCAAAAGTCTATTTACCTCTCTAAACAATAAACACACCTTGACAAGTTTACGAGAGCTCTTCGTTTTCCACCTTCACTCTCGTGCGCCAAAGGGACTTGTTGCCGAGCGAGCAATCGGCCATCACGTGAGACTCTCTCTGATGACATCATGGCGCATCAAAAGTCAGCTAGTCTTTCTCTCTTTCTCTGCTTGAACCTGAGATTCCCATACCATTTCTCTCTCTCTCTCTCTCTCTCTCTCTCATACTCATTCTTTCACAGTTCAAGTGCAAGGTTTGCCTGGTCGTTTGTGTGCATCTTCGTCTATTGAATTTATTTCACTCGGGCTATCAAAAATCTAAAGGTTGTCTGAATTGGGTTGACGTCTGTCTGTGCTTGTGCAAGACCAACTCTCAGTGTTTCTGTCCAACATCATCGTCGTTCGCATTCCACCATGCCACTCAGAGGATATGCTGGTCGTCGTATTGCACGGACATGGACTTTTTTCTTCGAAGAGCAGCTGCCGCCTGCGCATTCAATGCGGACGCCTCGAGGTCCGCCGAATCTAATGTCAGTCCATCGTCAGTCGTACCACCACCACTAGAAGCCTCACTTGCTCGCTGCTGGCGCTTGCGGTGCGCGTTCCACTTCCAGAGCACGCCCAGTGTCACGATCGCTCCGCAGAGCACGAGCGTGTACCATGTCTGGTCCGACGCCTCCCGCTTCGCGAGCGCCGCCTCGGCTTCCGCCGCCTGCTTGCTCAGGATCTTCTCTTCGATCGTCACGATCTCGGCCTCTTCGGTCTTCGTCAACAGACTGCGGCCTTCGATGGAGAAGTGAATCGCCTGTTTCTCCACCTGCGGGTACTTGGTTCCCTCCAGGCTCTTGGTCAGCAACGGCGTTGCCCCACCTTGGGGAGCAACGGGGTTTATCCGGAAGCATACGTACTGTCCCAATCGCCGCACTTTGCACTGGATGCGGTACTTATCCAAGTCACGCTTGAGCGAAGACGCGTCGCCGTCGCCGCCCGTGAACTTTTGGAAGTGCGTGATCAACACTTTTTGGTCGCGCCGCCCGCTCAGCTTCTCCTGGTTGCGGTGCATGAAGATGATGTCGCCCTGCGGGTCACGCTGGACCATCGCCACGCCGCAGAAGAAGTCCTCATCCTTGTCGTAGAGCCCGCCAAGCGCGAGCACGTGTTGCACAAAGTGGAACGGCGTCGACGTGTTAAGCCACGCGAGCCGAAACAAGTCCTTGTCGCCGTACACGAGCTCCCAGTCCGTGAGCAGCCGTGGCACGTTCGCCGAGTAGAACATGAGCTTGTGCATCGCGTCGGCGCTCTTGGTCTTGTTGATCAACACCTGGCCGCTCTCCTGCTCAAACATGTCGATGAACGGCATGTCAAGCAGCTGCCACAGCGCGTTCTGCTCCTGCACGTTGAACGCCGTGTCGAGCGATGGGCGCCAGAAATCCGGCCAGAAAATCGCGCCGAACCTGGTGAACTCCGGGGTCTCGAACAGGTACGTCGGGTCGCGCACGGGGATGTTGTCCGAGTCCAGGAACAGCACGCTCTCAAAGCGGCTGTGGTAGATCGTGTAGGGCTTAGCATGGAACTTGGTCGCGCTTGGGTCCTCGATCGTGCGCAGGTACACATTGTGGTTTTTCACGAGCTCCACCAGGATCGAGTGCTTTGGGTGCATCTCCAGCGGGTCAATCCACACTTCCACGGGCAATGCGCAGCCGAGATAGCGCAGCAGCCGAATGATCGCGTACACGCCTGCGATCGCCTTGGGGAACCCGATGAGCACGACACCGCGCTCGAACGACACGGACGGCTCGTCTTCTACCGGCACCAGTTTCTTCGCTGCGTCCTTGTTCTTATTGTTTTGCCTGTTAGTCGCGTCCTTGTTGACTGTCAATGCTTTTTGAAGTGGTGATGGCGGCAGCGCAATCGCCGGCGGGTGCTGGTACTCAACCGCGCGAATGCTGAAGTCTGTGAAGTACCGCGCGTCGTTGCACGTGAGCGACTTGACGAGCCACCAGCGCCAGGACTTGCACGTTGCGAGCATCACGTGGAAAATCTCACCTGACGTCGCATTGCGCACCTCGCAGTAGCCGCTCACGCGCGGCATGGGCTCGTTGCACTTGCGGTCGCGCGAGCGATCCCGCGGGCCGTATGGGTCGCAGTTGAACGTCGCGCGCCAGCCGAGACACTCGAACTCGTCGTCGTCGCGCCAGATCGCGTGCGGGCGGTGGCCGCGTAGGTCGACTGCATTTAGTGCGGGCGCGTCGTGCACCATCGCGCGCGGCATGCCGCCGTGCGTGAGCTCGTAGACGATCGCCGCGACGATCGACGAGCCCACAACGAACGCCACGAGCACGCGGTGGCGCCGCACGAAGCGCAGCAGCAGCTTCTTGACGGCGTCCATGCAGCTGCAGTCTATCTGTAGATGAAGGAGGAAGGGGGCTGGGTGTATGTGTAGATAGATGGAGACACGTACGAAGATATGCACGCGTGCGTCTGTCCGTCTCAAGCCGCTTGCTTCGTGGCTGCTTGCCGGATTGACTGATGTTCAGTACCCCTTTGGTATAGACTTTCTATTGTTTACTGTGGGATTGGGGAGGTTTGTATGATGCGATGAACACAAGCCGGGCTCACAGCGAAATAGCAACCAGAATAGAGGACTCTGTTTCAAACCAGTATGATAGCGGTATTACTGAAAAAATATTGGTATAAATATTGGACCAGCATGAGATGAAACCTGTCTTATCTGATTCCTGAACTGCATGATATCATACCGGTATAAATACCGGTGATAGATCGAGAGGCTTCGGGGACTCCACTCAAATCAAGCGACCGCTGTCTGTGACGACGGCAATAGGCCAAGCAAAGGCTGGGAAAGAAAGGAGCAGGAACCCCAAGCAGGAAGAGAGCAGCAGCATGTCCGCGTACCGCTCCGTCGTGCGCGCGGCCGCCAAGAAGGCGCTTGCGCAGTCCGTCGCCAGTGCGCCTCGCAGCGCCATCCCTGCCGCTGCGTCGTCTCTGAGCGCGCGCTCGCTGGCGTCTGCTGTGTCGCAGTCGGCGCTCAAGAGCTCTGCGACGCGCGGCAATGTGCGCTTCTGCTCGTCGTCGCGCTTCCTGAGCCTCGCGGACGACGACGAGAAGGGATCCCGCGGTGAGAGCGAGACCGGCGAAGGTGAAGGCAGCGATGAGGTTGCTGAGGCTGTCGAGGGCGAAGCCAAGGAAGAGGAGGACGGCGATCTGAAGCTCGATGAAGAGGCCGACATTAACGAGGGCGGCGTGGACATCGACGAGGAGCTGGACGAGCAGGTGATGCAGCTGTTCATGGAGAACCCGGCGAAGTGGACGTCCGAGAAGCTCGCGCGCAAGTTTCACTTGACGAAGCCTCGCGTGGAAGCCATTATTTACCTCAAGGGCGAGGAAGCCGGTCTCTCTCACGAGGAGTTCCAGCTCAAGATCAAGGCCGGCAAGGAGGCCGCGCAGGTACGCATGGACGAAGAAGCTGCTGCGCTCGCGCGCGCCGAGGCCGCGGGCGACGAGAAGGAGATCCGCCGCCTGCAGAAGCGCGAACGCCAGTCGCTCGACCAGGAGGAGAATGAGGAACTGAGTGCACACGACGAAGCGCTCTTGATGGGCATCGACGAGGAGGCATACCGCAACCCGGACTTCTTCTTCCTGAACGACGAGTTTGAAGGCTACCCGCCGCTTGTGCGACGACTGGGCAAGCACGGCTCAACCGACAAGCTCTACCCGGAGGAAGCGCTGACGCTGCAGAAGCTGGCCGCGAACAACAAGGTGGAGGAGCTCAAGAGCTTCGCCAAGCCGACGGACGTGAAGGGCAAGTGGAAGATCGCGCTCAAGGACATCTCGAAGAAGAAGAAGCCGCTGTACATGCGCGACCAGGAAAAGACCCTGCGCCTGGCGTCGGACGAAGAGACGCTGCCGCGCACGTGGGTGCGCCGCCCGAGCTTCTTCAGCGGCCTGGAGAACTAAACACTAGACAGACGCTCGCTCGCTTTTGCATACGAGTGCTCGCTCTCTCCGCCCGCCCAGTCAGTAGAAGGATATCATCATCAATAGCAGTTCCACCCCACTCATAAACAGCACACACCCAATACAAAAAAGCAAAATACAAGACACAAAGGCGTGCTCTGGTGCGTGTGAATGGATGGCTGACCATGAGACCGTTGAAGACGCGGAGATGCAACAGAACCGTGGCATTGCCTCTTCTCATAGGAACATGCACTTGGCATGGCGAGATGTACTTCAGCTGTGCCCACAGAACTATAAGGACTGCCATCGATACGCAAAAAGCCCGATACAATGGAGGGGGTATCAGATTCCCCTCGAGGCACCAAGGGTCAAACGCTTAGCAAGAGCGCTGAATTGCACCAGAAAGAACGCCGACGTTGGGCTCCGCAGAGCTTAAGGAGTAAGCCGTGAACGCGGAGACGCCTACTTCCTCTACTCGGAAAGAGACGTTCCTGTCTTGTGCTGCGGGGTTGTCCTTATGGCCAGAAACAAAGAGAAATGGAAGACTATCCAACCATTCAGCATTTGGGAGTGCCCAGACACTTCTACTGGACCTACCTCATAGAGGTTGATCTCCTACCCAGAGTCCAGGCAAACAAATCTGGGTGTTTGAAAGCTGCGAGTTTGCTCCACAACCAGACCATAGAAGGACACGTGGCTGAGTTCTCGCGATTGAGCACTGGTGTGACTCCAGCACCGTGCAGTCAGTTCCCGCCAGCGGTCGGCCTCAAACGACAGAAGCGAGCTATTCTTCCACGAGCTGCGAGTGTGGTTCCCGCTGAGCCACCCGCATGTCGTCAATCTGTATGGCGCTTGTCACGTTGGCAGAGTCTTCTTTGTCTGCGAGTTTGCCGGCAATGGGAACCTGGCTGCGTATCTGAAGCGCGAGGGAAACGCCAACAAGAGCTGGCAGTTGCTGTGCCAAGTGGCTCTGGGTTTGAAGTACCTGCACGACCTCAAGGGCGATAACATCCTCATCGGCGCGGATGGCGATGCGGAGCTCACGGACTTTGGCTTAAGTTTCATTCTGAACAGCGCGAAAGTGGAGGCCGACCCGAAACAACAAGGAGCGCAGCAGTGGCGGGGGCGGCC